>VXCM01001080.1:116021-143521 GCA_014773175.1 Lucifuga dentata
CCCCCCACACACACACACACACACACATACTCCCAGTCTATAATAATTCTAATAATTCTTTTCATTTCAGAATCAGAAATCACCTCCTAGTTTGTCTGTGGACAACATGCACACAAACACACACACACACAGATACACAGACACACACGCACACACACACCAGGCCTAGGTAGGAGTACCTGCCTGCTCCCGCACTCTTCACCTCTGTAGTATGGGAAACTTCACACACACTGACAATGTTGGAACATTGTTACATGTCAGACACAGAGAGCCGTGCTCCTTCATTTTCTCGCACATTACACCTGCTGTGTTTTTTTTTGTTTTTTTTTTCTTACGGGAACCTGTGCAATATTTTTTAAAACATTGTAAGCATTCAGTATTTTCTCGCACTGTACCTCAGCTCCAATTTGGGGGACGAACACATCCATGTCATCCATGTCTTGACTATAGCCTAATTTTTTCTTCTTTATTCTTTTTTCAAAACACACATTCTATCGCAAAAAACAAATAGCACTTTTAATCATAAATGTGTTCTAGCAGAGGTAAATGGCAAATATTAACCATATGTTGTATCTATATTGCTTGTAATTGAGCTAAAGTAAACATAAAGTGATTGTACATAAATTGCTATGATTATATTGTTTTAAAACCCCAATAATGCTGTGGGTCCACCAGACCCACAGGACTCTGTGAGTAACAAAAACATGAAGACCACACAAGGGTTAATCTTTTACTTCCATCACATGTTGACAACCACATATAACACACAACTGACACACCGACAAAATGTGAGGCTATCGAGCAAGAACCAGCATCCACTGTGTCATGGCTGGTCAGTCATGAGTGGGAGCAGGCTTTTGGTGGGAGCCTTAAAGAGACAGTGGTTAAACAAACTTTAATATCTCACTATCATCTGTATAGTGCATTTAACATTGAAAATATGATCAAATTTCATTTCATGCCAACAAAATAAGGTGACACTACTTCACAAATATATCATTAAGATACACTGTCACCTTGCTTTTGTTTTGTGAAAAGTTGCATATTACATCTTTAAAATCTAGTCAAGCACCATTTAGACTCCAGTTTTCTTCTTTAGACATTCATGTAATCAGTAATTTATAGCAATGGATTCTTAAAACTGTTTTATATTTAGTGATAGAATCAAATCTACTATGTCTGAGTTGGAGAATATTGTGTTTATTTGTAAAAAAAAAAAAAAAAAAAANAAAAAAAAAAAATATATATATATTGAAGTTGCCAATATAAACAGAGAGCCAAGCAAGAACATTTGGCAGTTGATCAGTTCAACTGAGATAGTAGTAACATTAATACAAAGGCTGATTACTGTTCCAGATCAGTTTGACTTGAAATTTAATGAGTTCGTGATCAGATAGTGTGTAGGAGAAAAAAAGAGTTATCAATGAATAATCAGAAGTGTTATTTAACTGAATGATGAAGATATCAGCTTCTATTCCTTTAGGCCACAGTTAAAGGACCATACCGGTCATCGTGCATGTTTGAGCCCAAAATATACAACCTGCATATGTTGCGTTATTGACAACCAATTTCCAAAACATAAAACCGTATTTTAGTTTTCCTGTTGTTTTTTTTTTTCCAAATCCCTAATCTTTCAAAATCAAATGTTCAGACTCACCTTACTCACCTTAAAATTTAAGGTTTTGCCTGCTAACACTTATGCATGATTGTAGAAGTCAAGGTCGTTTTAATTTCTCGGTAAAAGCTGTCTTCTCCTGGAACTATATTTCCTGGCAGAGACATACATTNTCGTTTTAATTTCTCGGTAAAAGCTGTCTTCTCCTGGAACTATATTTCCTGGCAGAGACATACATTGTCTTCTATGCAGCTTGGTGTTGGGTTGGTAAAATAAAGTTACTTTGGCAAAAAAAAAAACCTAATACACATCTTGTTTGCTGTGAAGGATTATACTGTATATCTTAAGGGTGTTTCAAGTTTCTACAAGTTGAATTTAATAGCATACTGGAATGGACTGGAAGCCAATGGCAGTCTGGATGTTAGCGGAAAAAAATTCTGAAATTTACCACGAAAGTAGTACATTTTGGGAAATGGTTGTCAGTACCATAACGTGTACGGATTATATATATTGGGCTCAAACATGCATGATCGCAGGTATGATCCTTTTGTATTTTAACGACTGGCATAATGAAATGTAATTTGCACATATGTAAATTTGAAACACATCCTTCCCCTTCATGTTTAATGGTTGTAAAGTAAAGCCTGCAGCTAGGCCTCAAGACTCTGCATTTATGCTACCTTTCAGTAATAGAAAGCGAAAGTTAAGTTTAAGGTAAGGCCTTTGTAGTTGAATGCCATCAACAATAGGACATACAGGAGCACTTCTAAGCAGGCTTACGCTGCAAACTTCAATGCAAGAACAAACACTTTAAAATAAGTCTATAAGCCAAGCTTTGTTGCATTATTAATGGTCACACAGAGACCAAATGGAGTAGTGGAGAAGAGGAAGGGTGGAGAAAAGGCAAAAGAGGAAATATAAGAGAAGAAAAAACATAGAAGTAACAAATGAAGCAAAAAAGACAGCAAGAAAACAACATAAAGTTATAAGCAAAAAAGCAAAAACAGAAGGAAGGAAGGACAGTAAGAAGGAAATTATGACACAAAGCATGAGTAAGTGAGAAACTTATTTAAAAAGAAGGCAATAAATAGCAAAAAAGAATAAAGAAAGAAGAAACGTGGAGGGAAAAAAAACTGCATTCATCTTATTTTCATTTGAGCTCATTCAAACAATTTAGTCTCTCTCCCTCTCCCACTCGCTGTCTCCATGTTTCTGTTGGCCCGATCAGCAGCCTCACACTGTGTGCCACCCGAAACTCTCAAAGTACCTGAAGCTAGGAGCTACTTACCCACCCAGTAAATTATTCAGAAACCTCAGCAAAGTGTAGAACAATCTCAATAAAATGGATTGTACCTGAACAATTTTTAAAAAATCTGGTCCTTTATTTCTTCAGTTATGCTTTGTCCTCCTTGTCTCTCTTTCCCTTCTGTATTCTCTTATTCTCTTTGACCGTGATAAGCAGATTAGGCGATAATACAGCCAAGTGAGATTAATGCAGTATGAGTCAGTTGGAGTAGTGTGGATGAGGGTTGCACAAAAGGCTCCGAGCTTCAATCTGGATACGATAAGCATTAGGATATCAGGCTTGAGGCTCAAGAATGAAAAATAGGTCACCGACAGAGATTCACTGTAATTGCTATTGATCTATTACAGTCAATGATGATTCACTGCTTGGAAATAGGAACTGGATTGTTTTTTGGCAGCATGAAATATCTCCTTACTCATGCAAGTCATTAAATTGAGTTTTTATAATGACAGAAATGTTTTAGAACAGAACAGCAATTGCCAGATCCTTAATATCTTATCACACCTACAGCACGTGTGCTATATTCGCCACTTTCCAAATATCTCACTCCCATTCCTTTGTTCTTTGACCCAGTTTGCTTTCCACTCTACAGTACGTCCCACCTCCCAGAACACCTCAGGGGCAGCATCCCTCTGGCACATAAGCCTCGATCCACAAAGGGCGCAAACAATAACTCTTGAAGCTAATTCCTTTTTATTTCCCTGGAGCACAGTATTGAGTGTGATATTCAATAAAGAAAGATTTAGTTTTCTCAATCAAAAAAATGATGTCTGAACCTTTAAGCTGTGTTCATTCATTCTTACGCCCCCTCACACTGTCAGCACGATTGCTCATTGTCGGCCCACAATGAATCAGGAAGTTTTATTGCTGCTGTATATCACAAAGTATCATACGTGGGGGAGTCTTTCCCAACTCAAAATTGAACAAAACACCAAGGAGATACTAGGAGAAGTATAAAGTACAGCATTGGTGCAGTTTCATAAGTTGTATCTCAGTTGGTGGATGTCTATCACTTTCCGTATGAGTCATAATAAGTGCATTGTTTTCATCCTACTTTAAAAACAAAAGCAAAGTTTTGTGACATGAGTTTTATCGAGAGTTGGTAGTTTCATCTCCATCCCGCTATAGCGCTGCAGGCTGACAGGCAGCTCCAGCTGTCAGATAGCTTCATGTGAAATGTTTTCACTCACACATCACACACATCCCTCCATCACTGCATCCATCCCTCTTGCTTTCCAACTTTCCCTCTTGGTGTCAGATTCAAATGCTGTCTGGGGGAAGACTTACAGCAGTGTTAGGAACCTGTAAGTCAACATTGACAAAATCATAAAAAATGGATATGTTTTTATATTGTGCTCTAGGGGCTTGCTATGAAATTGTACAGGCACCAAACAGCTGCTTCTTTGTAGCTCAAAGATCATTGGTTTTGGAATTTTCAAACCCTTGCAAACTGAACAGAGAAAATGGTACTGCTTCCGTTTTATTACTTGCAGTTGACAGTGAGGATTGCATCAGTTGTTGCCGGATTTCTTTGTGGCCCAAAAATAGGATGGTAGAGCGAGCCGTACTTGCACAAGGAAGTTCACTTTCAGAGTTTCTGGCTAAGGGCAGATTAGGCTCATACATAAGACTCATACATGTTGATCATATCAATTAAATATGAAAAAATATTAACTATGACATTTGTGATTTTTCCAAAAACAATTAGACAATTAGACACGAAAATAATTACTCATCTACCACCACTGAGACCCAGGTCGTGGTGGCTGTGGCTTGGTTGGCATTCTAANAATAATTACTCATCTACCACCACTGAGACCCAGGTCGTGGTGGCTGTGGCTTGGTTGGCATTCTAACAAACTTGATTGACCATGTTCATTGGTGGGAAGCCAGTGAAGAGTTTCAACTTGTCACTTCACAAACGGCTCCTGCTGTTTGGTTGAGGCCCCTGCATGGAAAACAGCAGAATGAAGGCTCCAGTGTACTTCATAAATAGAACTTTCAAGGCAAAAAGATGTCTTGCAAAGCTCAAGACCCAGTATCCAGGCTCTTTCTCTCTGTGCAGGGCCCCCAAGGCAAACTAACTTCTTCCTGGCCACAACTGCTTTAAATTTCACATGGTGGTTGTGTCAACAACCTCTGTGCTCATTCATACAAGCAGATCAACTGAGGCATTATTTAAGGAAATAGATGGTTGTAGTCCACAAGAAGTCTAAAACTTTCGATGGAACCACTGCTAAACCACATGAATAGCCTGCAGGAAAGTTGTTTTTCTTTTTAAAGGCTCTCCTGTTATGTTATGTTTTACTTGCATACCGTACTATCCTTTAGAAATGTATGAGACAAACATCATATCTAAATAATCATATCTGCTAAACCACAGCCACAGGGAACTGTCTGTGCTTTTGATGTTGCCATCTTGCACACATGTGGTTCCAGCATGAATAAATTACCTTTTTTAATCTTTCTGTACATATATTTTTTTAGATACAAATGTGACAGATGAAACTTGCAGCGCCCAAGATTTTCCCGTAAGATCCGTTATCTTAAAGGATCTAAAACTCTAAAGCTCAGCCAACATGTAAAGAAAAAGGCAAAATAAGGATCTGTAAAGCAAGATGATATTGCCTCTGATTAAGAATGCAGAAGTATCAATAAACTCTAATTTAGTACAGCGTAGAATTGGTCCACTGTGACCGCATTTTTTATAGATGATCGCAGACTGCTTGTGTCAGCTGTATGAAGGGAGGTGTTATCTGGCCGTCTGTATCATATCTCTATGTATTGTAATACAGTTTTGTCTTTTTGGTTTTGGATTCAGTAATGAAGAGTGAGTTTAGGATGGGAGTCAGGTTAGCAGGAAGCTGAGTGTGTGGGAGAGTGGAGAGTTGTTACATGAAGTGAAGAAAATTACTAAGTGCATAATCATCACTGCTTGACAGTTTGATAAAACATAACCACACATTAGACACTGAGTGATGCAGCATGTTAATGTGCGACT
Source organism: Lucifuga dentata (assembly GCA_014773175.1). Classification (NCBI taxonomy): domain Eukaryota; kingdom Metazoa; phylum Chordata; class Actinopteri; order Ophidiiformes; family Bythitidae; genus Lucifuga; species Lucifuga dentata. The sequence goes on from VXCM01001080.1 coordinate 121,944, forward strand.
GTGGTTATGATGAGATTAAATTCAGATTGAGACATGAAAACATATCTGAAACATATTATGAAACATATCTGTAAATGAAATCTGACATTTATAGAATGAATAACTGTTGTAAGAAAGAGTTACAATACTTGTCTGTCTGACAACAACGTAAACATAAAAGCTATAAAGAAGTTATTTTCAGCTCTGGAGAGGTACTCTGATCACTTTCAGGTTTAGACTGTTAGTATTAAGCCATGTACTTGTGTTGTCAATATTTCAGCTTCCCTGCTGCGACAGCATCCTTGGACAGAGCGCACGGAGCGTGCTACAAACACTTTAGGAGGGTGCTATTGCAAATAAATAAATAGGATTCTGTCTCTGATCTGAGTTTCCACACTCCAGTTTATGGCTGTTAAAAATAAACACAGAATAGCAGACTTAGAATTGAAGGAAGTGCAAGTAAATTTAAAAATGAACTGTTGTATTCAATTTAGGAAATAGCTTTCATGGACTCAGTAATGGCCTCATTTGCTTTTCTTATTATTATGAAATGGAGTTCCAGAGCAGAGACTTGTTGGGAGCGGAACTAAACTTGAATTTCTGCACAACATAAATTATTGAAATAAAGGTGAAAGGAAACATGCAGTTCACGTTCATGATAATTTTTTAAACTTGGCCCATTTTGGTATTATTTTCCTACTATTAATGGTTGGAAAAATGGCTTATGGGGGATGGGGCATGCCAAAAAAACTAAAGGACCACACCTGTGATTTTGCATGTTTGAGCCCAAAAAAATACTACCCACATACACGTTACATTGCTGCCAAAACATGAAACCATATTTTAGTGTTATTTTGCCATATCCCCTAATCTTTCAAAATCAATTGTTCTGGTGATACACCCACTTTAAAATTCAGTGTTTCACCTGCTAACACTTATGCATGATTGTAGAAGGCACCATCATTTTAATTTCTTTGTAAAAGCGGTCTTCTCCTGGGACTATATTCCCTGAAAGTGACAGACACTATTCTGTGTAGCTCCATGTTGGATCGGTTAAATTAAGTAACTTAGACAAGAATTTCATTGACATTTTGTTTCGTTGTAATCTCAATCTCTGCAAGTTGATTTTTTTTATAGCATATTGGGACGAACTGAAACCGTAGCAGTCTGGAAGGTAGGAAAAACAATTCTGATATTTACCTCTCCAGTAGAATGTTTTGGAAAATGGTTGGCATTAATGTAAAATGTATGCAGGTTGTATTTATTGGGCTCAGACATGCAAAATCATCAGTATGGTCCTTTAAGAACCATTCTATTAATGTATGATATGTACAGTAAATCTGACAGTGATGGAAAATTTTCTACTTTTTGCTGTGTATTTTACATGGATTTACAGAATCACTACAACAGGTTTCTGACAGACATTTCTGACAACAGATTCTAATGTTGTATATTAGTGAAGAGTTTAACATTTAGTTTTATAATCAAAAAATCAATTATACCCAATGCACACATTTACCTCCACGGTCTACAGTTCCATATACTTGGGCTTCAAACAGGTTTGCCTCGAGACAAACTGACCAGAGCCTGAAATACTCTTTGATGTTTTCACTATTAGCCTTTTCATTCACTGACAGCCACCTAGCACATCTTGTTTACAAAGCAACATCAAAAAAGTAACAGGTTAACACATATTAAAATGATCATGCAGCCTCATCATTAAATCAGTGCACAACTTACTGGCTAAATGTTTTTATTCCCTCGTGCTGTGTTTGTTTTACAGAACCTACCAAGACAGGGTTTGGGTATCCATGCTGTAAAAATGTTGTGATCTCTTTGAAACTAATGACAGTCCACATCTCGTCCCTCTGTGATGTTCTTACCCAGCCAGCCCTCAGGAGAAAGAAAAAAAAAAAAAAAAATNAAAAAAAAAAAAAAAAATCTTCAAGGTTTCGGTGTCTCTTTTGAATGTGTAGGTCTGGATAGAGAAATGGCAGGATGTTACTAATGAACACAAGTGCTACTGCCTGGAGAGCTAACTCTTTCTTGGCTTCTCCATGAACTGATTAGCCATTCCTTCTCTGCATTTGAAGGCCGTCAAAGTGGCTGACAGAGCTTAATTATTTCCTGTATGTTTTCATTCGTCAAGCGTTCTTTGTTGGGTTTACGTATTTGTTTGCAATAATGTTCAAGGCTGCTCACGCTCTTCTGGGTTTCGCCCATATTCTTATCATTGAAGAGCAGGACATAGAGTAAATGTGAAAACAAATATAGACAGTGTGGTCTCTTGATGTTTTGTGCACACAGAGATAATAGCTCATTAGGCCTGTAGTCTGTCAGTGATAGCTCATAGTGGTCATGATAAGCCATCAGTCACTTTAATTAGGGAAAATGCATTCATCTTTTGCAATGTTCTCTTCTCAGGCTGGATTTTCCATGGGGATTTTCCCGCTCTTTTATTCCTCTCGCCTGCCTCCTCGGGTCTGTTGTAAGATGATGCAAGTGCAGAGGTGTACATGGTAATACACTTCTCAGTATTAAAAGGGTCAAATATTAGTGGCACCAGGGTGGCATAGTGATTATGAAGATATCTTTCCCCAGGAGGTGTGGAATTAATCTTCTGTGGCAGTAAATATATATGCTTAAGTGCCCTGGAGCAAGAAACTGATATCCTGCCACTTTTAGGTTGCAGTTTTGTTATTGACTTTGAAAACTGATCTCTTTTGAGGGATTTCCCTTTGTAATCTGTAGGAGAGTGGAGCAATGTCAAAAGTGTCTTTTTTTTTTTTTTTTTTNTTTTTTTTTTTTTTTTTGAGCTCACAAATTGTGATATTTAATTGTCTCTAATTGGGCTAAAATAAATGTAACTGCTTCTGTCTATTGATGTTGAGGCCATCGCCATGACCATTACCTTCCCCACCATTATACACAGTTGATGTATGATGGCTAATCTGAAGAGTTATGTTACTGAATGATGTAGGAGATGATATGCCAAGGTCGAATCTATGGCACCATTTACACCTTCCATTAAAATGTGATCTGTATCCAGATACTTTATCCAGATAAGGAAAAGCTGTTAATGCAAGTTGTAAATGTACATGGAATGCACATTGTGACTGTGGGTGATTGTGTTATAGTCTGTTTCCTCTGTGCTGCATTGATAAGCTTCATCCATTTTTAAAATTAAAAAAAAAAAAAAAAAAAAACTTTGCGTGGCCTGTTGCTGTCCACGTTCCAGGTGCAGGTACCCATTTACTGTGAGTCACAACTCCTAATTCAAAATAACTTTATTTACATGAATGAGTGGAGCCAGGAAAACAACTTATGGGCAGATTTTTACCTTATATGTGTGTCCCAGCTCTACGGATTGCATTTACACCTGAGTAGTTGTGCCTGATCACAATGTGAGCCCGACAAGTTGGGTAAGACAAACTCCATATACATGTTGCATTAAAATGCAATCTTTACACAGATGCATTATCCAGATCAGGGAAAAATGAATGTTAATGTGATTTGTAAAAGCACACAGAACATATTGCAATTGGAATGTATTCCAGTTTGTAAGGTGTAAAAGTTGCCTGAGTTTAATCAGCTTCAACTAGTTTTGGAAACTTATCAGTGCTGTTTGAATTGATTTCACTTGATACACACGAACATTTCTGTCTCCTTTATCCTTCAGCTTTTTGCTGCTTGTTAAGATTTGGACAGAAAACTGACTTTAGCCTTCATATTACAATGCCTGATGTGCTGAATGAGAAGTTGGACATGGTCCAAGCCTCAGCCTACACTCATTCAAAGAAATATTTCTTGCTCATTAATTTAACTTAACCAGTTGAATTGCATAAGTTAGTTATTCTAAAACCACCCACATGAATGCCAACATATTGTACGCTGATCTTTTGTGCTGTACTGGCATAAATTAAAATCCTGGTTTCAAAACAGTCAAACAGCTTTATTGTTAAAGTGCTCAGTTTGTACTGCAGCATAAGATGCTTGATATTCAAATACCGTTTATTAATGCTATTTGCATTTGCTTAATGAATGATGTAGAAAAACAGCTGTAAGTCAACTGTTACAGTAATTGATACTTAGCAGAAAATTATCCAATTTATTGTGGCAATGAAGTGGCCAATGTGTAAAGAAGATCTTATTTCCATATAATTTTTGTTCATACACAGCAAAACATTGTGGAAGATGATGATTAGAAATACAGATAAAACTGTTTTTTTTTTTTGTTTTTTTTAAAATTTATTTTATTTTATTTATTTATATATTTTTTGCTCATGAGGCCAGTTTTCAGCTACTGGAGACAATACTAAATACTGAAATTAAATATTGAAATACTGTTTTTACCCACAAATGATATACTGTATATATTCTGTTGTGTCATGTCTTCTACTAGTCTTTTTTTTTTTTTTTTTTTTGTTTGTTTTAAGCTGCTGAGAGGTTTATTTCTAAAAATTTAAGTTTACATTGTATTTGGTCAAGTACAATACCATGTTTCTATATTTTATAATTTCTCTTTCTCTCTCTCTCTCTCTTTTTAACTACTGGTAATGCTAATATCACCTATAATCTAACACAATAGTACAAAAGTTATTTTCACCAATGAAAAGGAATGAAAGTACTTATGGTAAGCTTGCTTAAAGCAGTGATTATACGGGCCTCTACACCTTTGGAATGTCAGGCGTTTGAGGTGCTGGCATATGAACACTCAAAGAAGCAAAGGTGAAAAACTGTTCACAGTGGTGTGTCTCATCAACCGAGTTTGATCTTCAAGTGTCTCCTTCACTGAGTGCAGTCACTCTGCAAAATAAAATCTTGCTTTTTTTGATGAAAGGGAAATTGAATTTCCCAGACTGCTTTGCTTGGTGGGCATGGTGAAGTGGAGCTGAGCTGAGTTGATGGTTTGGTAAACATTTCACATTTCATCATGCAGAACGCTGCAGCTGTGGGTTGGGGTGTGTGAAGATTCATAGGAAGGAATTGCTGGTTCACAGGAAAGACGATAAACAAAGCCAGATGGCATTTAGTTCATGTTAATGTAAAGTAGATTAAAAACAATAAAAGTACAGATGTTTCACACTGACTTTCATTACAGATTATAGATTTTTCTGTCTCTAAATATATCAAAAGCATTCATTCAGTGACAGAACTTTATTGGCCTGGCATTACAACATTCACAATTATTCATCAACATTATTAATCAGTAGAATAATCAATAATAAAAAAAATCATTACATGCTTGACTTTACTTTACGTTACTTGATAAAGACAAAGCAGCATGTTCAGTTGCCTTTGATTTACCATGTGGAGTAAAGGACTAGACTAATAGACTGATAAATGAATGAAAAATGATAAATGAATGAAAATCCAGCATGAACATTCACATTCAGGTGTCCTTTGGCAACTTTGTAGAACTCTGAGACGGTTCCAGGGTTCAGCTTCTCTTCAATTCTTTGCACCATGTTAGTACAAACATAGAGAGCATGAGAGTCCATCATGCTGAATATAGCTGTGTGGAAACAAGAGGAACCAGTAAATAGTACATTCTGTAATATCTGTATAACATTGCCAACAGATAGACTCCTCGGTATGCAAAATCAGGAGTGTCAGATTCTGCTAGTGGTCAACTATGTCGTAAAGTGAGTGTATGGAGTTCTCTGAGCTCTGTGCAGACTTACTTCAAAGTGGGTAAATAAAACCACTTTTCTGTTGATTGATACATTAGATTGCTCAAGAGAGAAAAAAAGCCAAACGTACAGGGTTTATGTAGGATAAGAGCACCTCTTTAAAACAGGCAACGTGTTGCCAACATGACTAAAGCATGCTCAGATGTAGTGCTGATGAGCCAAAGTACTTCATCTCCCCTTCAAGATGCATAAAGGCTGAAGAGAATTCATCATTCACGCTGAAGGTGTGATAAGCACCAGGCAACAATGGCAAGGACTCATGCATGCTTGAAAAATCTCATGACTTTGAGTGTTTGTTTGAAAATCTCCCATTTGTCCATCTTCCTTTGCACTGTGCTGAAATATTGATTGTTAAATATTGTTACTGCATGCACATCATAATCATAGTGCTAAACAGCCAATAGCCTTTCAAAGTCCTCGTCATTTCTTCTTAAGCACACTGTAAAATACTATGGTATGAATGTTATTTTTCTACAGGGTAAGATTAATACATCTGCAGGATAAACTACGAAACAGACTTTTTTTTTGGAGTGATTTTTTTTTTTTTTTTTTTTNTTTTTTTTTTTTTTTTTTTGTCAGATAGTTCTTCTGGTTTCTCTTGGCTCAGTAGAAGGATACAAGATAAAGCAAAGCACATTTGTTGACAATCTCGCTGCTAACCCAGCCCTCACGGACCATTGAAAGAGTGCAAAGAAAGAAGAGAAGGTCATTTGTGAGCATTAGAGTGAGTTTGCAGGATTTGCTTCTCAATCTCCAACTGTGAACAAATATCCTTTTAGCATGCATGATGTGACCTCTGCATTTGTGTAGCACTGTGTACGTGTGCCAGTGCGTTGCTGAGGCGTTTTGTTTCAGGTGTTAGACTCGTTCCCATTCTGAGCCCCTCCTCTGCCAAACTCTAACACCTTGCCCAATCTGCTGACAACTGAGCACCCTTCCCATCAGGGAAAATTTTGTTTGTTGTGTGGGTTATGAAAAAATCCCGAGTGGTCAGAAGAAAAGGGGGTTGCTGAAAGATTCATAGAACCCTTGTTCAACAGGCGTTTCTATAGCAACACAACTGTCTCTGGCTAAAAGAACTGAAGGCCTCAATGCAGACACAGTTCCACTGCCTCAAAAACCCTTTGATTTCTGTGTACACAGAGAAATGCGCAGATACACACATGCACACACAAACACAGAGTTTTGTCATGTGTCAATACTGTTTCATAAGATTTCTGTTCTCATTCAGCGAGCTTTTGGGAATAGCTTAATCTCCTTTTTCTTGCATTGCAGCAGCTACTTGACTTGACTCGATTTCCAACAACTCAAGGCAAACATTGTTTTTCCTCATTTGAATTTGTTGGGTGGAGTAAACAAATTGCACACGTTGCACAACTGATTGAACATAATCACTTAGACATGGAATATTTGGAATATTGGCAGTTTGAGTTTTAAGCAATCCCAGGCGTGTGTGAATATATTCTCCCTTCCATACACACATTAGGGAGAAAAACATATTTTCCTCTTTCATGTGGGTGATTTGTTAAAATGTAACCAGAGGGATTTATGTGGAGGTTGTTCTTTTTGGGCATATTTGAGCCAAGGGATACATTTCAGTCCTTTTTCCATATAAAGATGAAATGATCCTTTTTCATCTTTTCTCAAATTGCCCCTTGCCATCCATAGACACCAGCACTGCACCGTCCACCCACAGCGAAAGGATCCCTCATTTCATAAATAAAGCATCCTCCTAAGTGGAACAACTTAGTACACAAGAAAAAGAAGAGGCATTATTATTGCAGCATCTCATTGCCCCCAGCTAAACTTTGGGTGAGGTCTCACAGCTAGTCTGCTTAGCGCTCATTCATACGGAGACAAGGGAGCCACTCAGAGCAATATCTGCTTACAGAGCCTGTATGCTGAATAATAAACTGCTAAATATGTCTATGCCCTGCAAGACTAGGCAATGAAATACTTAATGAAGTAATAAGATACTCTGCATTATTCAAGCATGTGGTATCTGGATGGAAATTGCTAAAACTGGAAAATGGACATCAAGTACCTACTCTCACCACATATGAGTCTTTTTTCATAATGATAATTCATGATTTATATACATACAGGATGCTGCTCATGTGAAAAGCATTTGTGGTCACTTTTGAAGGTATAAAAAGTTGATGTGTTGACAGTAATAAAAAGGGTGAAGAGCAGAAAACTAGACATTTTATGAGATATGTGATACTAAAATATATGGTGGCAGAAGTGATGGATTGGAGCTTTTTACTCAGAACATATGACTTCACTTGTCCTTCCCTTTAGCTTTAGTCCATGATAAACCTGTCAGGAGCTGGTGATGATAGGTGAAAAATTTCTGCAGATAATGAGGCAAGCAAGCAGTGAACAAAATGAAGAATGAACTGTGTGAGTCAGTAATAACAAGGTTTCCTCTATTTGTTCAGTTTCATCCTTGTCCATCTTTACATTATACACAATAGATTCTTGCGCTGTGTGAGTGGCTGTCAACTGAATGAACTGCTCAGAACAAATTGTAATTATTAAATTTTGCTTCAGAGTGCTAGAATTTATTTGAAGGCCATTTGGGCCCCAAAGGGCCTTTAAAACAAAGCTTGATGCACAAAGACATGGACATGTGCATACACACAACACACACACACACGCACACATGCCTGGGCCTAGACAGTGTACACTCTTGTCTGCATGCCACAATCACCTGGTTGTTTGTGTGTAATGGTAGTGTGCGGGTGGGGCAACACATGATGAACCCTGTATAATAAGTAGGATCTTTTAAATTCACGGAGTCACCTGACTGCAGTATGTGTATGGTTATGTATGTGTGTGGTTATGCATACAGTATGTATGTGTTTTTGTTTAAATGGCTTTCAACATTTTTGTGTGATTCTTTTTGCCCGTTTCAACACAAGGCTAATATTTACTCACATCAGAAATACTACTTGTTCTTGTTTTGCATTTGTTATGTACAAAAATATGTGTTTACTTCTGTTTGCGTTTCCAGGGTAATGCCCTCAGCCAGCACCACAGCGAGCTGCTAACACAGACTTCCCTGCTCCAATAGGCATGCATACAAACACATCCATACAAACACGTCCCTGTCATCTATCAGAAGACAAATTCAGCAGTCATCACCATTGCTTAGACTCTCTTGGACACTAATTTGAGCAATTATTCAATTTAGCTTGTCTGTCTGTCCACACCATGTATCCCTGCATGATTTTGCATGATGTGTGATTTATTTAACTGTAGCGACTGTTTTCTCAACCACTATTGAACCCTAAATACTGTATGTGTTTGTTGATTATTGTTGATGGGATTTTTTTTTTTTAAATCATGCATACAGTATTTAAAAAAGAATCCAAATGTATTGGAAAAGAGTAGCAGAGAAGCCAGCTGATGGAAAAATCATGCAAGGTTCACATATTTCTCGTCACAAAATATAAATGTGTTATAGTTGCTGTTGAGAAACTTTGTACTCCTGACAAGTGATAATGGCTGATGACATACATTTTCTATAAATATTAATATATAGATAAATAAATGAAGACTCCATGAGGTGAAAATGGATGAGACAAACTGGCTGTCTGGCTGCTTCTCACCAGAGAAAAATTAGGCTTGCAGTGACATCTGCTGGTATTTACAAAGAAATGCAGTTTAGTTTCCTTCTGCGCTGACTCAAAGGCTTGTTCCTGCTTCCACCTATTTTGCTGCGGTACCAGACAGTGTTGGTTGTTATGGAAACCACCCACATTTGTAACCACTGCAACTTACACAAGTTAATTACACGGTTATTCAACTTACCTCAATGCGATGCAGGTCACATGGCATTTCCTTACAGAGTCTGGGTAATAAAATCAGTAGTAAAGCAGTTATATTATCAGATACTTTATGTAGCCTTACATTAATTCATGCTGGCCAGTTTGCTATCCAGTCTAATAGCGCCTTACTCCCACTGAGTGTTTGTGTGGGTTTTTACATGGATGAAATAGATTTTGAGAAGTCAGCTGATGGTTGTAAAATGTACATTTTTAAAACATACTGCAACTCGGTTAACAATATTTTAGGGAGAGATTTCTTTCTTGTGTCTTTCTTTTCATAATTTGACATTGCGTGCTTAGACAGGCAAAAGAGAGAAACCATGAGAAGTGTTAGAATGACATCCAAGAAAGATCTGGATCGGAATTCAAACAAGCATATTCATTTTATGGTACACTTCAGACTGCTAAGCCATCAGGATACTTCCAAGAAACAGATATATAGATATGAGAAATGCATTTTATTTTAATGTTAATTCCATTTGGAAAGCTTTCCTGATTGTTTCATATCAAAGACCAGTGTTGCACATTCTCTTTAAGATCTGTTATAAGCCACAATCTTAAATCAGAACCATCTGTAGCAATTACAGAACTGTATAATCTGCCATCATCACCACCATGTGCACAAACATACAAAACACACACACACACACACACACACACACACACACACACACACCTCTATGCCTCCTTTCAGCACATAATGAGAGAAAACTTTCTTTCTCCTTAATGTTCTCTGTGGAGAATGTTAATGAAATTCTGTGGGAAATGAGCCTGTAGTGGTTTCACGCTGGCCCTACTCTTCAACTCCTGTCCCTCTGTCACCTCTTTTTCCTTCGTCCTTCTTTCATCTCTTCTCTCAGCCACTCTCCCCTACCTATCCTCTCCTTCTTTCCTCCCTCTTTGCCCCTTCACACTCCCTCTTTTCCTTCACCCCTCCCTGGCTGAGCAGTGGGCATTTCTCTCTCTCTCTCTCTCTCTCTCTCTCTCTCTCTCTCTCTCTGTCTCCTAAAGCTTGTCCCACGCTGAGGACCTCACCAATTAATGACTGTCATGTTTGCTCTCTGGTGGAGCTGCCATAAGTGGTGCAGATAATTTGTATTACAGAGAGTCCATCTCATGCATGGGTGAGCTGGCTGATGGGGCCTTCCTGAGCTAATAGGCTGTGGATGCTGAGACCACAAACCTCCTCAAGATCTCCAAAACTGGCTGCTGCTGGAAGGCTAAAGGAGGTGCAAGTTAAATGTAATGTTTAGACTGAACACAAGCTACATGGTTACACAAAATGGCAATGATGCATGCATGGACATGACAGGTTATTCCATACACACACAGTCATTTGAAAGGCAGATTGTGTTATGGATGGATGGATGGATGGATAGACAGATAGATGGATAGGTAGGTAGATAGATGGGTGGGTACATAGATAGGTGGGAAGATAGATAGGTAGATAGATTCTCTTACTCTTTCTTTTCTGCCTCCCTCTCTCTTTTTCTCCCATGCAGGCCCTCTGTCTGCCTCTTTATGCCATCCAGGTTACTATAATTGGATCAAGCACGCCAGCTCACCTCTCATTACTGACCTGACAGGGCTTGTCCAGGATGCTTTGTGAGACGACAAGCAGCGAGACAAAGAAGAACATGCACACAGTGGAGCTGTGTGTGTGTGTCTGTTTGTGTGAGCAACTTTGACGTAATGCTGAAGCTAAATTTTAGGATTGAACCTAATCTGCAGCAAACAGTTCATTGTATCATTGTTACTTCACGATGTTGGTGATTGCATATATAATAACAGCTCATGTTTCTGAACAAAGTTTAAGAAAACCTGTCATCACTGGAGACTCGCAAAGTAGAATATTGAGCTAATCATTATTATTCAGAAATTTTTATCAGGTTCTTTACCCCCTTTTTTTATAGGATAGTGGTGAGAAATTGTAAGGAATGACGTACAATAAATGCTACTGGTTGGAAACATCTCTTTTAGGATTGATTTAAAAAATTTTACTCCTGACTTATAAGGCCTTTACATGGTCCTGGCCCCGTACATCTAAGGCTTTATTGACAAATCTAAAGATTTATTGCTTAGTGTTGTTCTTGTTGTCTGTGGCTTTGTGAGAAGTGCTATATAAATAAAGTTTGTTGTTGCAGGGGCATCGCAATTAGAAGCAGGTCTGCTTGGAACAGCTCATAAAACCCCACTATACTACAAAAAAAAAAAAATCTAAATAGAACCAACAAAAGAACAGGTCAGTGAGCACGTCCTGGAACACAGTTCACAGTATAGTCTTTAAGAATTATCTTCTGTCTGTTCTACTTCTTATACCTCCTCCTTGGCCGTAATGTTCCACATATCACATTTCTGGTTGTGGGACTGGTACGGGGCCAGCCAGCAGAGCTCAATATTTAGTTAGACGATGGTCAGGGAAGGTATCAGAAGTAGAAAAGACAAAAGTTCTCAAAGAACACCAAATGAGCCTGAATTGCAGAATCTTTAGCCTTGTAAGACATCTCGTCCTGAAAGTTGTACTTCGTTCAAAGTATACTGGGCCCTCTAACAACCAAGCTGCCATCCACCCCCATTATGATTTAATATCTATTTGCTTTGTTTGTTTGTTTGTTTTATTAGTGAAAGTAGTGATAAGAAGAAATATTTTCCACTGCTGTGAAAAGCAAACTAATACATTATTTCTCAACAAGTGATGACTACAGACATCTCAGTTTTTGTTTCATACATGCCAGCATAATTAATGCACATTCTGTGCGTATCATTTGCACTAATATGTTTTTCATTGTGAAGAAACATTTGTTTAAGTGCAAAGGTAGTTATTTTTATTCCAGATTTTTTTCATGCTTTTCATACAGTTTCAGTCTTATGTACTTTGACATGTGCTTGACATGTACCATAAGTGGGAAATACACTGTGGTAATTTTTATTTTTATTTATTTATTTATTTTTATTTTTTTCCACCTGTCTGCATATATAGTCGTGGTATATGCGAAGATTGGCATAAACCGTTTTGTCGATGTATGCAATTTGATCTCGCACCAGACAGATAACATATAGTGTGCACTGTGGTAATTTTGACTTATGCTAGGCTTGAGCAGAGGAAATCTACCTAGAAGAGTAAAAGTGCTGCCCAGCCATTACGTACCAACATCTACAGAATATAAATATTAGGGACTGGACTAATATTTAGCATTTCACATTTGTACTACTAAAGATATTTGATACAAATTCATCTCTCAAGAAGGGATATATTTTCATGTAATAAAGTAATATACTGTATGTAGATTTATATATTAATTTAAGATTCAGTAAAGCAGAAAAATTGAGAATTTGGATATCTTTTAGCTATGTATAAAAAGCATAAATTGATGAAGATTGATCACAATGAATACAGCTAAACTAGTTCTCTGTGCAGGTAAGGAGGAAAAGAAATCCTTACAGCCTGCAGCAAGACAGATGTACATTTAAACAACAGAATGCAAAGCAGACCATTAATAAGTTTATTTTCCTAACAAGCCAGTTTACCAGCAGCTAAACACCCCATGGGATGTAACTTTAGCTTTGCTTTAAAGCTCAAAATGTCAACACAAAACTGCCTAGAGATATGAGTAAATACTCATTTAGTCTTTTTAGATTTTACCTTCCACTGACAGACTTTATATCTGAGATAGCTTAATTGATTTGTAGCTCCTACATGTAAACCGCCCGCCCAGACAATAATGTGATGTCATGTAAACATAGGAGCCACACAGCCAGTAGTACAAGCTGTGATTTCTAACAGTTTTTTCTGCAAAATGCTTTTCTTGAGGTCTTCTAGAATGTTCCATTTGTGTGTAATCATGACGGATGAGCGCCATTGGTTGTGATGTAATGTAAATGAGCAAAGAGGAAATAGTAGGGCTGTTTAAATGTTTTTTCCTTTTTGTTACAATAGCTTTCTACAGAGTTCAGCAGGCAGGAAACTGGGATCATACGGTTGAGGTTTTGAATTATGTTTCTTCTGCAGAGAATCAATCTGTTAGTGAAACAACCATTGTCCTTCCTTTCTATTTTTCACTGACTGAAGTAGGGGGATAGTGGATAAAATTCTATAAAATTAGTTTATGAATTTTGGAAAATATGTTATGCAGCTTTCTGCTTTATTTTAAAATATGCAACTGTTAGTTTTAATTGTTAATGAGCTTCAGAAGTTAGGAGACATGGTGAGTCATATCATGTTTGACTTGTATAGGAAAAAAGGCTTCAGTCAGAAAGCATAAAGAGATACAGTAAGCTGCAAGAATGTAACTTCCTGTTATTTTTTAAAAATGTGAAAAGACAGAGGTAAAAATGGAATTTACAAAGGTTTTACAATTTATAACAAGAGGAGCCAGCCAAAAAAAAAAAAAAAAAAAAAATTCCATGAGTTTTAGATGAATTTCAGTCATTGCATTTTATACACTTTATTAAGTTAATCATTTACATGAAATTATGCAAAATGAAATGTAGGTGCAAAATTGCAGCTCTGTGACATGAAGTCAGGGAAAGGACTGCAGATTGAGGCTGTGTGATTCTCTACATATTGCTTATTTATTTGTTTATCTGTTTATTGCTGTCCAATCCCCACAGGTAGTCACAGAGACTCCTGAAGCATGGATTTGTGGAAAAGGTCAGACAATCTGCATAATTTCTTATTACTAGTAATATGGGGACGTGATTGGATTTAGGCAGGTGGCTACTCAAATGACAAAATTTCTGATTTCATGCACCTATAAATAAATTCACATTCTGTTATCTGTGTGTGCATTATGCATTTATTATTTATATACAGTACGGTATGGCTCCTTTATGTACTGTATATAAATACCTCACATATCATGAATATTTATGCCAGCAGAGGCAAGAGTTTTGTTCATCTCTGAATGTAGTACAGCACATTTTTGTTTACCTGTATTCAAAACTACAAGTGTTTCTCCTCAGAGACACTCAGGCAATTGCGCTGCTGCTCAGAAGAATTTATTTTCAAGATATGAAATTATGTCTGCGCACTCATGAACAGCCACGTGTCTTATTTCCAAAATAATTCAAATATTTTAATGCAGTGTTCCCTATAATAAAGTGCATTATTTTAGACATCCAGTTCCCTAGTGATATTCAACTCAATAGTGCAAGTCAACATTTATTGCATGTCCTGGCATAGAGTTTTGTTGCAGAGAAATAAATAATCCATGGGAGCAGCTGGTGAAAAAAGTACTTGCAGTTAAAATCAAATGTTGATAAGGTAAATATACATCTCCTGCTCTCTGTTTCTCTCTAAGGTAAAAAATAAATCTTTAGATGGTGATAAAGCAGCCGCACTGACACTTCATTCTCATTCACCTCATGCTCTGCTACAGCTGTCAAAAACACTCTCAGCAGATTAGCTACTAATGCTAATGTCTCAGTCATCAGTGCACACAAAAAAACATGCAACACAAGCTGTTCTCCCTCTACTGCGGGTGCACTGTATGCCTGCATTGTCAGTTAATAAGTGGGATTTGCATACTTTGCACCACAGGTTTATAATTTGCACACACACATGCATGGCACACACACACTCGCACACAAATACAACATGCAGTATCTTCCCTGCAAAACTGCAATGAATTAATAAATTTGTAAGTGAGTGCTCTAGGGCTAATGCCCTGCTATCAGGGGAAAATGTCTATGAATGAATGAATGTCCATCCATCCATCCATCCATCCATACACCCTGGACATGTCACCAGCGAGGGCTGACACACAAAGACAGACAAACTAATTCACAGTCTTTACTCTTTTACTACTCTAAGCAATGAAATTTGATTCTTGGAGTAAATGAGAGACTGTAATAAATCCAGTGTTGCAGTGGTAATTTATAACAGAGCTAAAAGTTTAGAATAAGTCTATTACAAACAATATTTAGAAGTTGTAGTTGTAAAGAGAGCTGAGTTTTTCTACAAGTACGTATGTGCACTTATATCTCCTAAACTTAAAGATCCAATCCAGCTTTCTAGTTTAATTTGTTTTATTCATATACAAACATGTTGACTGAATGTGTGACAGGAGTGCCATATGTTCTTTTAACATACACTTCAAAAAAGGAATACACTACATAGACTTATTCAGAGATATTCTTTTTAGAATAGACTTTGATAGCTTGAAAACACATCCAAGATTGAAAGTTTTAGCTCTTTTTTCCTCTTTCCTCCTTCTTGCCTGCATAGCACAGCAAAATAAATTAGAAAAAGAAAAGTGAGAATGCTGGAAAAAAATGGATGTTGTGGCCAGAGTGACTCATTTTTAAATGAAGCTGTAAAAGGACAAGGCCATATTTTACCTGGAGGGAATAATTTCTCCTTATAATTTAGATGCAGCATTTTTAGCTTTGTGCTAATGGGTCTGTCATGGACACAATAAAAAGAGGAAAAATGTGGAAATGTGTTTGTGTGCACCAATTTGTGCACAAATAAAATTAAAATGCAGTACAAGTGTCTGATTAGGTATGCATGTGTGTTTTGTCCTGTGTGGAGAAGAGACGGTCAAAAGCAATGGAAGCAACAGAAAGACAAAGAAGTTGGTGCATACATCACCTGTCAGCTCTGAGTCATGCTGGGAACTGCATGTGTGTGTGTGTGTGCATGTCATGTTTTTGCGTGATGTCATGTTTACAGGCCTGTGGTAACAAATGGAGGCTTTGGTTTGTGCACTATCACGCGTCGAGGCTGAGGAATAGGCTGCTTTTTCATCAAACAAAGCCAGTCTCTCTCTCTCTCTCTCTCTCTCAGACACACACATACACAGACAGATCAATCTACAATAATCAATGTAGCTGCACTGTGAAGGCTGAGAACATAATGAGGAGCTCTTTCTGTGTTTGCTCATGTAAGTTATGGATGATCTATCCTGTAATGGTTTTGTTTTATTGTCATTTTCATTACCTTTCTTCAGGATTGATGTCTCATTATTGTGTCTCTTCCCCTGTCTTTTATAACTGTCGTATATCACGTTTGTTGTCTAAATTTGTCTCCTCAGAATGAAATACTCCCTAAAAGATGACATGACTGTGTGGGTAGTAGTAGGTGTATGGAAAATAAGCTCTTAATCCATTAGATCAGAGCAATTAGCACTATTACTGAAGCAGAGAGTGATGCAGAGAGTGGAATCTGTGATCCTGTTGTCATTCATCTTTTTTATCATTGCAAAGGCAAACCCTATGGAGGAGCTTCCAACACTAGAGGGCGCTCAGAGCTCTCCTCAAAACAGTTGATTGCAACCAATTTCTTTGTTGCTCATGAAATTGGGTGAAGAAAAACATGCCTCAGATCATTTTGCACACACACACATGCACACACAGTGAGTCCACTGGGTCAAAAATATGTGTCTGTTTTATATTTTATGAAATAGCTGCTTAGAATTGAATGTATCATAGAGTGTATGCACAGATGTAGCTTGAAAATATGTGTGTTTTGTTTTTGCTGATGGAGCAACGAGTTTTGTATTATTATTATACAATTATTATTGTATTATTATTGTAATATTGTATTGTCCAAATATTTTATGAATTTGTACATTATGCTTTGGTAAAATTGTTCTGTTTTGAAACTTTCATGCTAATAAAGCCTTTGAATTGAACTGAACTGAACTGAGTAAGCGAGCGGGTGAATATGTGTGTGAACTGGGTTAAGTAGCACATATTACTGGTGTGTGTTTGTGTGTGTTTGTAAATTTGAGAGAGAGAGACAGAGAGAGAGATAAAAGGGGTCAGGATGAAGAAATAAAAAGTGATGCTATTTCACACCTGCAGAGTTGGAGCCCTTAACTAAACTATTTTTTTCAAACTCTAATCAATACTACGTAATGGATGAAGCTTTGTGAGAGAATGAGAGAAGAAAGATGGGGAAGAGAATTAAGCAGAGAGCTTTAGAAAGTGTGTCAGTGAGTTTTTGTGTCTGACAGTGGAAAATGACTCTGCCAATACAGCTCAAACCAGCATTATGTCTTTGTTGTCTTTGTCCAAAGCCACACTCTATTATGCCGATGTACAAATAACACAAGGCTTTGCTGTAAAGCTGCAGTCGCCATTCCTCTCCCAGTAAGTACTCTCTAACTTGGTAACCACACTTCATTTTTTTTTTTTTTTTTTTTNTTTTTTTTTTTTTTTTTTCATATTCCTTCCCTTTTATCAGCCAATATCTGCCATTTGCTTTTCCTGGCTGACATTTGATTAATTGACAAAATGATTTACTGGCAAATGTCATAGACTGGGTAAAATGTTATAGACTTCAGTACAGGGGATTGAGGATTCAGGTGTGTTTGAACATGCATCATTTTTTTCATCTCATCAATGTCCTGCTCATTGCTATGGTGACAATTTGAATTTATATCCAAAATGTAGAATCCTTTTGCACATCACCTGTGTCCATATTCAATACACTCAGACTACCATACTGTATGTATCCCAATACAAACTTCATATGTCATATCTTCATATCATTTTCACATAAAATATGACGAACAACTACTGTAAGCTTTTTTTAAAAAAAAAAAACTTAGATAAATTAGAATTTATTTCAAATAAATTGTTTTAATGTATTTTAAATTGAAATATTCTTGCATTCTTGTGTTGGCATTACAAGCCCCAGCTCAAAGAATTTGTTTTTTATTTATAATTCATTATTAATCCAAATTAACCACTGTAATTAAAATTTACAATTTCCCTTATAATGACCCATGATTACTTTGTTTTTTTCAGCTATTATATAGCATGTGTTTAACAGAAATACATTCAATGAAAATAGAGTTAAAAATAGAACTTTTCTAATACATTTACTAAGAGAGAAGTTTACTTGAAGGCAAGTGAATGTTCATCATATTTAAGATGGAATATTAAAAGCTAATTTCTGCATAGCGCTTTACATTCACATGCTCTCAATGCATGATACGGCACTACCTGCAGGCAGCTCAGCGTAAAAAAAAAAAACAAAAAACCTTCCAATGAAGAGAATTAAGACTTCTCATTTGAAGCAACAGCAGGAAGTCTTCAGTTATAGTTGCTGGCAGCTTAGCTAAGTTTAGTTTGCAACCAGTTTGTCTCTACATTTGGACATTTTTAATCATTTATGTTTATCAGTGGATTAGTTTTACACAGTGAGCGAGTTAGGGGAAGAGTTGCAGAAGGTTAATGCATCAAAGTATAGAGTGAAAGCAAGTAAGGCTTTTCCTGTGCCGTTGCTACCACCCTCTGCACTCACCAATTTACACACACTTAGACATACTACGGGGCCATTATTGTAATAAAATTTAACATTGTGGCACATTGAACAGAAATCCTTTACTTCTTGCCTTTATTTTGTATTGCAAAATTCAATAATAATAATGTTCTTTGGGTAGCAATGTTCACACAGGCTGCAGTGTGGAGCAGAGCTATATACATGTTGTGGACCTGCAGCAATAGCTATAGGATTTGGTCTGTTTTCTCTGTAAGGAACCATAGAATCATAGATATCATGGATAAGCACAGAAGGAAGATAGTCAGTATTTTCTTGGAATTTCATGTCAAATTTCAAGCAGTTTCCACTTTCTTCAAAAATGAAAGAGGGTAATATTTCAAAAAGGAAGAGCACAAAAGTAACATCACTGTGTCTGTATTGATTTGAAAGCAGTTTCGAAAGCAGAACACAATGCAGATCCAGCCAAAAATACAAATACTACACCTGAGTACAGAGAACTTAGAACTATAAGAGAACAAGTGATGAAGATCATTTATATCGACTGGGTTGAAATGTGAGCACTGTGGTTCGATGCTGGAGGGAAATGGTGGGGCAGTTTGACTCCTCAATGCAGAATAGAGAGCAGTTTAAAGTAAATTACTGTAATGATTTAGCCAATAGAGCTGTAATTGCCAGAGGCAGGGAGACATGGCTGAAAAGGGTAACCTTTCTTTGTTTCAGAGAGATGTCCCATTCAGGACTTCCTAATGACTCAGTCAGCTGTGCAGTGAGCTGTTTTTGCTCGCACCATAAGTTACACATATTGAATGATTAAATACTGCATTCACCAGGGGGCAGCGTGAAGTCCGAAACATTTTCCCTGGTTTGCACTGGAATACCATAAACTAGATCTGATTTCACTCCACAGTATGAACAAAGATGGCGACAACCAAGGAGGTCTGCATTTTACTTATGTTCAAGCTAAAGAAACAGTGGCAAAAGAGTCTTTCAAGGCAAACTCAAAAAGATTCTGGTAACAGGCATTTATGAATGAAGGAACATGGTTGCATAATGATATTTGCCATTATCAACACATTAAGGCGTTGTAGTTTATGAATCCTGCCCATTGCCTTTGCTCATAATTGAAATGTTAGCGACATACAAAGCTAATGTTGCTTCTTGCTGCGTAATGGTCTTGGTTTGGCATCAGCACTCTTAATTTTAAGCAAGGCACACAACACCTAGTGTGCAGGCAGCGAGGTGAGCGACACGTAAATCGCTGAGCACTTTTACTGCTGCACATGTGTAAGCAGCCTGAGGTGACCACTGTGCATCTGAAACGACTTGCAGCACCATCCTGAATTCACCCCAGGCCTCATCAAACCGCACATCATTAATGGAGAGAATATGCCTTTGGGCAGGCATTGCTCTCCTCATCAGCAAGAAAGAAGTACAGAAAGGAGCAAAAGAGAAAGGAGAGACAGGAGAGGAGTGAACTGGGAGGTGGAGGATGGAGAGAATCAAAGAAGAGGAAGTCGCTGCTTTCTCTGATAAGTGAGCTGAGACTGCTGATCGAGTCTGGTGCATTGTATTGATGTTTGTCTTCCTTCTTTCTTCCTTTTATGCCACTTCATACCCCCCTNTCTCTCTCTCTCTGTCTCTCTCTCTCTCTCTCTCTCTCACACACACACACACTAACCTACTGTTCCATAAAATCTTCTCTGCAGTTGACTCCATAAATTACCTCTCAATTTTCATTTGGCCCTTCCATTAGTCTGTGTGCCAGCCCACATTCTGTGCTCTCACAAACCACCACAAGTGTTGTTTGGAGGGAGATCAATGCCACAGAGTCTCAGGAGGAGTGGGAGAGAGAGGCTGTGGCTCGCTCCCCTACCCCACCCCCACCCCTCCACCACCACTGTGATGATTTTGGCATAATGGTTTTTGTTAACTTTTTGCAACAGTGTGTGTGTGTGTGTCTGAAGCCAAATAGTGCTGAGAGAATGAATCAATTAATTGCAAAGTCAAATTTTATCATCATTTTGCCTGTTAATTTTGGATATTAAAAAAAACGGTGGAAATTAAAATTAAAAACCAGTAATACAAAAATCTGAGTGGCACTTGGAATATTAAAATAGCATTTGCAACTCAAGCACTGAGCAGTTTGTTTGTTGTTTTGCTCACTTTAAGATATATAATTAGTTGGTCATTTACAATTTCTTTCCATTTCTCTGTCCTCACTTTTTGATAACCTTGTTTTACTGCATGGTGTCTTCTCAGAGCAGAAAAACACAACTTTTGGGTGCACGGGGCTTAAAACCTAGATGAAAATCAGTTTAAACACATCTTTCTTTCTTTCTTTCTTTCTTTCTTTCTTTCTTTCTTTCTTTCTTTNAAAATCAGTTTAAACACATCTTTCTTTCTTTCTTTCTTTCTTTCTTTCTTTCTTTCTTTCTTTCTTTTTTAAACTGTTGTTGTTTTATTTAAATAAATGAGTAAAGATTGAAGCCGAGCACACTTTTCTGGATAAGTGGTAGGTGAGAACTAAATGAGTCATTCAGACTGACTGGACAACCAAAACAATGGGCTCACAGTGGCTGAAAGTTGCATAAAGCTGCAGATTTTGGTGGTGACTAGCAGAACTACCAATCCTTCCACATTAAAGGGGCTTGTTTGACTCAGAGTGAATTTAAAAGAATCATTTGTGAAGCTATAACGTTACCTCTACCTTTATTCTACTTCTCTGCCTCCTCCTTCTCTTGGCAGATGCCGCCAGAGTGCAGCCAGAGGCATTTCAACAGAGACCTAATTACTTTACACTATACACACTATACTCTCCACTTCATATTTTCCCATCCTGGT
>VXCM01001080.1:146021-150337 GCA_014773175.1 Lucifuga dentata
TTAATTTGCATTTTGATTAAGGACAATTGAAACTCATCTTTGCTCTTCTTCAGCATAAATTTGCTGCATTCATCGTAGAAGGTAAAGCAGCTCATCAAGATGAGTGACAAGTGTGGGCTGAGAACTTGACCGCCTGAGGGGGAGAGAACATGACTAACAATGCAGGCTTGCCTACAGGCATTTTATTAAGAAATATCAGGATGGCAAATGTAACCTGTAATAAATTAAGTAATTAATGCTGACATGTGCATCCAGCTAAACCAACTCGTTTATTTTGAATTACTGACTCAGCAGAATCATTGTTATTGTGAGATCAGAGGGGGATTATGAGGCAGAGGAAGGTATGCAGCCTTTTGCATAGATGCTCAAAGAGCTGGACACACTTGGTTTAAAAAAAAACAAAACAAAAACCTCAGATTTCTCTACAATAAATTGAAACTAACAAAAGTATTCGGTTTCCACAGTTCTTTATATGACATTTAATAGCATGGAAACTTGCTTTTGATTTATGGCTTACAACAATTTTGGGCAACTGTAACCTAATATTTCGTAGCACAAGCTTTGGAAACATACCTGATGTCTAACATTTTCTATAACCCTGAATGAGATTTTTGCACTTCTTTACTGGCAGTTTGGGCCACTCTCTTGAACAAATTGATCCAGTTCTTTCATGTTTGATAGTTGTCTTCCCCAAGTGGAAGTTTCAGCTGTTTTCACAGATGTTCAAGTGTATTCAGATCAAACAAATTCAGAATGGTTTTCTTCT
The DNA here is from genome assembly GCA_014773175.1 of Lucifuga dentata. Lineage (NCBI taxonomy): Eukaryota > Metazoa > Chordata > Actinopteri > Ophidiiformes > Bythitidae > Lucifuga > Lucifuga dentata. Next base: position 146,788 of record VXCM01001080.1, read on the forward strand.
CATCCATTCTTTCTCACACTGAGCTGTATGTTTAGCTCCAGAATATCTTGACAGTCTTCTAATTTCATATTGCCCTGCAAGAGGCAAGATGGGTGGCACTGGTTAATCCCATTTTTTTCTTGGCTCCACCCACACTGCCCAGAAATGTTGTGCAACTGGAATTGAGCCTGTTCTCATTGATAGATGATTGAGTTGATATTTGGGTTGTGCTTTCAGCAGTGTAAGTCAAATGTGTCCATCATAGCATCCCATGGCATAGATGCACCCATTCAATACAGAAATGATGACAAAACAGCATGCATTTGTATGCATTGGCACAACCTGGTACATGGGTTTAAACCTGTGTGCCCTGCAGAAAGTGTCCACAATGTTGTGCCGTCCAACACAGTCCACAGAGCCATTTAGAAAACCTGCACCATAAATGTGAGGTACCTTTTTAGTGTTTGTGGTATTGACCCAGCAATCAATGCAGGCATCATACACCACAATGCCTCTGTGGCAAAAACACCATTGTTTCTGCCTCGATGGTCAACAGGATGCCAGTACAGGCATGGACAGGTGATAGATACCAGGATAGGAGACAATGTTGCTGCAATGGCTGAGTGAGCTTTTAGTGATTTTGAAAGTGTTCTGGCATTTTGTATTCTTTCTAACCATCTTGTTGTTTACATAACTTTTCTGAAGTAATCACTTTACCCTGGGAGATACTTTCCAGAGCTATTTCTCCTGAAGAGTATGTACAATAGCACGATGTAGACTGAACTCTATTTTTATCATCATTTTTTAAAAAATTTTCTGGATAAGGTTGACACAAGACCCGTGAAACACTGGTGAACTATAAGTCATTTGCTTACGACTGTATAAAATAAGATTTCTTTTTTAATCAAAAGACACGGTCTATAACTTTGTAACCAATTCAGACATACATCAATACAGCTAAAATTGCTTTAGTTTTCCTTCATTTTACTGGCTGTTAGCCTAGTTTCCCTGTGTCTCAGGTTCAGGAAAAGCATGTTTTGATTATCCCCAAAAAGTGAAGTTTTCTTTAGCTCACCTCATGTACAATGAAAATGACTAAACCCGTGTCATACACAACTTTTCCTAAGTTACAGTGACAGTATAGTGTTAATTGTGTTCTATTATATAATTATCCCTCAGCTTTCATTGTGTTACATTGCAGTTTGTCAGCTTAAATGATTAAATCTATAGCACTTGAAGTTCCTTACACCACACAGCAAAGCTACATCAATCCAGGCACTAATTTGTTGCAACATGTAGCTCTATATTTTGTTCTATATAATGAGCACAATGCTGGCTAGGCTGCTATAACCTCCATGGATCTCCCTGACAGTTCCTTTTACTTGTACTTGCTGAGACACTGTGAAGAGCCTTGGAAGTTTGGTGAAGCATTATTCACTATATTTATAAACTGTATTACTGTGTCTGGGGCTTGGAAATTTTTCTGACTTTTTATTATGGCAGGCACTTACATATGGAAATATCGCATTTAAGCGGTGTTAGTGTTACCCCTAAAATTAAAATGGATGAATGTGTGCAAAATACATATAAAATGGCCAAAGTGTGATGCAGTAATCATTTGCAATCCAATGTTTAAGATTTCTTTCATTAATGCTGCATAGTATGTCTATTTTCTGTGTCAGGTAATCATAGATAGTCAGGTGTCACTGCATGTCAATCTTACATTAATTTATAGATAGATAGATAGATAGATAGATAGATAGATAGATAGATAGATAGATAGATAGATAGATAGATTTGCACACGCATATACAGTTACAATTGTATATACTTGATATTTCATATAAAGTGTATGACTCTTATCCTCTAACTGAATCTGATTTCTGGCTCGGATAAACAGATGACAAAAGTGGTAGAAATGGACCTGCTCAAAGCCAAAAAATAGCATCAAAAGGACACGTGTATGCATACATTTGTTACACATGTAAACTGCGTGATTTCATAACTGATGACTCCTTTGTCCATACTAAGGATTTGTGCCTGCATCCCATGACACCTGTGTGTAAGGCATCAGACCACATCTACCCCATATAGACCATCTGCTAAACTATACTGCAGCTTAATGCAGCCAGTGTGTCAGTGCCCATTAGCAAACACAGCAGCATGTCAGAGTTATATGAATCATCAACAGCTTGGAGATGATGAATAGTAATTGCTCTTGTAGGTATAATATAATATACATTTAGTATACGTACTACATTTCATAATACAGGATGTGTGTCTTAACTAAGAGATTATATTAATAGTCATACTGCCTTATTATGCAGGTGCAACAGATTCTGTGAACAGAGTTGAAAAGTTTAATAGAATAATTTGACTGTTGGCTTCAAATGAAATGGCCATGTGATGACTTGATGTATTCACAGCATGTACGGTATTTAGTCTCCAAATTTTCCTGTAAATCATCCCATTCATATAATGGATAATTTGTTAAACTCCAGAGTTTCAGAAGAGACATTGCTAGAATTCAGGTTTCAATAATTCAGGCTTTGTGCACGAAATGTCCGTGATAAATGACATTAATGTCAACTAAAAATGACAAAAGAGAGCAAGTCAGCTAAGCTCCTTAGGCACGTACACAACCTTGAATATTCCACATTTTCTGCTTGTATGAGTAAAGTTCATTAGCAAGTTTCCGTGTTGACTGCCAATATATTTTTTTTTATTAATCACATATCAATTAGATAAATCTGCGCAAAAGAATGAGAGAAATGGGAAAAGGGTGGAGGAGAAAGATGAATGGAACATGACAGCACACTACCCCTTTGTCCTTGTGCAGCATTTTAATAGAGTCATAAATACATGAAGATGTCAAGGGCTCTGTGATGGCGGCTGTGCACAGCTTCAGGGCTGTCATACATTCATGTGACATAGATACTACTGACAGGGCAGCTACACTGGTGCACTTAGCTAGAAGAAAGCAAGATGGGGCCTGAGCGGTGACACATTCTCAGCGGGCATGTTGGATGCTATGTCAATGTATAGGAGGACTAGCAAGGACAACTATATCATTGAGTGCCTATAAAGGAAAACTACAACACAAGCTCAAATACGCAAATACATAAAATGCCCTCATATCCCACCAGACTTATACAAAATAGACTGTACAATGTGTGTATCAAACCACTTCTAAAGTATGCAAAGCCACTTATGCTTGTATGCACATGAAAAGGACATATATAGAAAAGAGACTGGTTTATGCAAATGCATAGCTTTTTTTTTTTTTTGTAAATGTAAGACTTTTTAAAGTTATTTATAAAATCAAGCTCAATAGGTTAAATGAAGCAAAGAAATATTAAATACAAAGGTTAAATGAAGCAAAGAAATGTTAAATACAAAGAAATATTTATAAAGGTTTTACAGGATCTGAAACCTCTATATATGTCAAATTAGTTGTTTTCATTGTTTTTACTGTTATGCAAAACTTGAAATACACAAAACTACAAGTGAAACAATAACCACTGATTTATATATATATATATATATATATATATATATATATATATATATG
>VXCM01001080.1:150353-232853 GCA_014773175.1 Lucifuga dentata
TATATATATATATATATATATATATATATATATATATATATATGGGGTAAAATCAAGAAAAGAGGAGCTCCTAATAATTTACAATTGATGTAATTATACATGAATATGTAAAGTTTTTAAACAAATGTATTGTTTGACATGGATTTTTCTTATATGAGCAAAATTTCAATGCACTTTCAAAGTCACCCCATCCCATGTTACTACATCTTTGATCACCATGTGAAAACTACGCTCCGCTGACCCTAAAACAAAGAAACAAGCGGATGGAGCAGGAGCAACAACAACACACCCAGTCTGCCCGAACACACAGCTAACGAGACTGATCACTCATGCAAATTGTATTCAGCACAGCCAGTGGAAATTAATGTCTTGACATCAAAGGAAATAGAGTATGAAAACTGAAAATGATGGCAAGGTAATTTTCAGGCATGAATGCACATTAAAGCAAAAGCTGCAACACCACAGCAAACCCACAACAACATACTGAATCTAATTAAGCCATCAGCAAAGCACAGTCAGGAAAAGGACGGCAGCTAAAGGCTAGATTACAGCTTGCTAATGGTGCTGACACTAAGGCAAGAAAGAAAATGACCATAAATTGCTTTCACACAGAAGCAGTCACGTGACTAATAATCACTCAAACAAATGATACTGCCAGATTGTCCTCTTCTTAAAGGACCGTACCAGTGATTTTGCATGTTTCATCCCAATAAATACTACCCACGTTATGTTACTGCCAACCATTTTCCAACATATGAAATTGTACTTTAGTTTTTGTGTTATTTTGCCAAATCCCCTAATCATTCAAAGTCAAATGTTCATATGCCACCTTAAAATTCAACGTTTTGCCTGCTAACACATATGCACGATAGTAGAAAGCACAGTTATTTTAATTTATCTGTTAAAGGCCTTCTTCTCTTAGGACTATATTCCCTACAGAGCTACATGGAGGAAAATGTGTTCCTCTGTGTTGGAGTGGTTAAATTAAGTTACTTTGACAAAAAAAAAAAAAAAAAAAAAAAATTAATAGACGATGTTTTCGCCATGATGGATTACTTATCTCAACCAAGTTTCAAGTCTCTACAAGTTGATTTTTATTACATAGTGGAATTAACTAAAACCAATGGTAGTCTGGAAATTAAGAACAACAGTTCTAATATTTATCACTCTTGCATTATGTTTTGGAAAATGTTGGCAGTAATGTAACGTAGTAGGTTGTATTTATCAGGCTCAAACCAAAATCACCAGTTTGGTCCTTTAATTCTGCTCTTTTGCCATCATATATGCAAATTGCAGAATTTATTATTGCAATTGCATTGCAGAAGTTCAAACATGAAGGCCACCTCACTCCATTACTCCACTTTCACACCCAAAAATTCTTAACAGCCTTTTCCCCCAATCATTTTATTTCCCATTGTTTCACTCCCACAATATATCTTACGTTTATATAGTAACACCAAATCTTTGAGCCAAGCTGTTCATTTCCTACTTTTCTCAAGACCACTCCCAAGCCACTCATAATCTCCCTTTCAATTATATATCCCACCATGTCCACCTCTCCACCATCACTTTTATTGGTCTATCACTTCACCTACATAAACTCTCCTGGACCATCATTTAATGAATCTTTTTAAAATGATTGAACCAGTGCTGGGTTTTCCACCCATGTTGTAAATACTGGGAAATAATTAACATACTGGTTGAACTTCCATCAAATAGACGGGTGTAGCTAATAATCAGCATGGAAATCATGTTGACGCTACACCAGGCTGGAGTAAGACTCCGCACAGCTGCCATTATACAGGACTGAACAGAATTTGACTGTTTGAGTTGACAGATGGGCGCTGTCCCTCTGTCTTTACTTCTCTTTGATTAGCTGTCTGTGTCTGTCAGTCTGCTTCCCCCNCCCCCACCCTCCAGCTGTTGCAAGCAGGGCTATTGCGAGACAATGCCAAGCAGAGTCAGCTGCCAGGAAGCCCTCAAACTGCCATCTTAGAAACTTTCGAGGTCGACTATAGAACCTTGGAACAATAAGATGAAACTCATGTCTGTCCACATTTTGCACAACTTTTAAGTGAATTTCAGCAGAGTAAAATGGGAATCAGAGTGCGTTCCTATTAATATGCAAATATGCAAATCAGAAGGTGTGATAATTAAAGGAGCATAATGGTGATTTTCCATATTTGAGCCCAACAAAGACAACCCATTATGTGATGCTAATGGCTTCATTGACTCTCATATGCCTACCGTGTGACTCCAGCAACCTTAACATGATCCAAGGTGTGACTCAAGGTGTCACCTGGTCCAAGGTGTGAAAGACTCTCAGAGGATAAATGCCGATTTGCAGCCCACCATTGACGCAGACCTGAAGAACCTACTTGGATAAGTGAAACTTCTTCAAGACCAAACAAGTCTGGCTGCCTTGAATTTCTGCTTCTAGAAACTTCAGGAGATTATTCATATCAGGAGTTGGATGATTTAACAGGGTCACACAGTCCTGTGAAGTACTGGCACCGTGCCACAGTACAGCACCCTACAGGATAGCGCTACTTGCCAAATGCATTATGAAATACTTTTCCCTTGTGTTAATTTGTTTATGAAAGTGAGTATATGAAATAACTGAATAGAGAGAGAGAGAGAGAGAGAGAGAGAGAGAGATGACATGTTGAAGCTTTGAGAGGATNATAGAGAGAGAGAGAGAGAGAGAGAGAGAGAGAGATGACATGTTGAAGCTTTGAGAGGATGAAAACAGAAAAGATGACAAACAAACGAGGCTCAGTGTGAAAGTCTGGTATTTCAGAGATGAAAAGTTCCTGCCATATCTGGTGCGACCGTTGCTCTGGTCTCGCTCTTGTCTCTCTGGGTGTCTGATCCCAGCTCAGACTCTTCCTCTGTGCTGCAATTTGTCCCCAGCAAATATAAAAATTTAACACAAGAACTCACAAATCTCAGTACATATTAGAAGACTGGCTTTGACTTGCACTGTGCTTGTTTATAGGTTGGTTTATTTCACTTTCACCTTCATTTTTTTTAATAACTTTTCTGACTTGTGTTTATCTTCATTCTCTCTCCTAATCCTTAAGAACCTTTGAGAACTACTCCCTGCTCTGCCTCATTTCAGGCTTCAGGCTGTTTTAATGCAGCAATTAGAATCTGTTGTCTTCATTCATACAGTTAAGAGAGCAGTGAGGGAAAAGCAGATTCTCTGCGACAAAGCCAATTCATCATAGCTTTTATCTATTTTAATACAAACTAAATGACTGACCCGAGCGAAAGCTAATAAGCAAATAGAAAACAGCCAACATTGTTTTTTTGAGTGGCCTGTAATCAGTAACTCCCCTCAATGTGGGAGTCTGGATATTGACAGCTGTCTATATACGCACACATGCTGTATACAAACAGAGCCTCTGACCCCGATGTAGGCCTAGTGGAACTGATTTGATTGGCCTTTGGCTACCAGCAGCCTCCCACCTGCTGAGGTCAATGGGGAGTTGACCTTTGACAGAACATGGAGGCTCAGAGAGTTTGGGGTCTGTTAGAGAAATCTCGTGTGGGCGGCTGAGCTGCTCCCGAGCAGAATCCTCACTACTGAGGTAAGTACGTTCAAAGCGTGACCTGCCCCTCTGACATCCCAGTGGATACCTTATGCTGTTATGAATATGGTTATGAATATTCAGTACTTACTGTCTTCCTTTCTGATGGAGTCGAGAGAGGGAATGTTCCACCGGCTGTTCTTTTCCACAGTTACAGAGATGCCATATGCCTTAAGATGTCATTGCTAACTGTAGTATAAATCTCTTTGACAAACTTGATACTTTGTTATTTTTCTAAAAGACAGTTCTATAGATTTAGATTAAAGATCCAAGATGCAAATGTTGGATTAACATATGTCTGATATGCACGTATAAGTAACATTTTTAAAGGTTAAATAATTTCCCTCATCTGTCCCTCTTTGATCAACAAGGACATGTGTTACTGGAACACCATCTTCATTAGCTTTCATGTTATGGTTGCTGAGATAACCTTCATGTTGAAAGAGGTTATGGCATGAAATACCTTTCTGTTCAGGCAATGCATATTGATTATCACACGGAAAAAATGTCTTCCCTATAGAGCTAATATTTATGCCTCTAAAACTCATCGTGTAACATTGACTGTACATGTTTCTTTCCTCTCTAAGCACCTTAAGTCAAATAGTTACCATTTAAAAGGGTATCTGAAGATAAAATCCTGCTGATATAATTATTTATTACCTCTTTATTAAAATGATTTAGCATTTACCAGCAAAAATTTACATATAAATTATTCAAAATAAATCATAAAATGTTTGTCGTGTTCAGTTATTCTCTTTCAGAATTATATGCTTGATTTCCAAATAAAAAACAACTCTTTTATTGACGTAATAATTCAGAAATCAGCCAGTCAGCTCTCAGATCTACTAAATGCAAAGTTATGACCATGGAATACTGATGATGAAATAGTTGTAATTCTGTCACCTAATTCACATTCTTTTGAATTTTACAAACAGTCCTTGTACAAATGTCTGCATTTTGACCTATGCATACATTTTTTATTATTCAGAACTGCTCTCATATTTACCTTCAGTTTAGAATTTTCTAGTGTTTGCATTGGTAATAATAAAGGTGCAAAAGAAGCAATCTGATTGACTAACATGTGCTCACAAGAATTTCAATAGTTACCCTTATTATTAGTAGTAGTGTTTTAATTACTCATGGACTGAATGAATAAGATCCAGCTGTTTGGAAAATATGCATGATTTGTTGCTTGATCAGTTTATGAAACGAAACACGGCAGGTGATGAAATGCTGGTAGAGAACGCTTACTCTGGTTTTAAACCCATGGATTACTTACATGCTTTGGTGAATCAACTTAAAATCGAATAACCTATGTGTCATATAACATAGAATACACAATAGCCGATTTATACCAATTTTGATCTGATTATTGTGTTTACATCATGTTTGAAAAAATGAATTATTGCCCTAATCGAAGTAGACCTGAAGTTTTAACTTGCATGTAAACATACTGATTGATGATTGGAACAAGTAACTGGAACCTTGCAAGATGGGACCCACACTTTCCCACTCCGTCTCCCTGACTCTCAGTTTCAGAGATGAATCTTTCTGATTATTGTTTTGAGCGCCGTTCTTAATTGCAGGATTGTCATTTTAACTCACATATTATAATTAACAATTTGAGACTAGTGTGATTTGCATAAGTGGTCCTAATGAATCAGAGTCTAAAATGGAGACAGCTCTGCCTATTTGAAGGTTTGAGCTTTGTAGTAATTAATGTTCCTTTCATTAAACACAGCGCTGGTTCTGCTTTAGAAAAATGATGAAATATAAATGCTGCTGATGTGATTTGTCAATAGTCTAAGCTTATTTATTCCCAGTAGTTTAACCCTTTGCTCTTTGTGCTCACCCCTTTACAAGGCCACCTTCACATTACTCTGTCTGGTTTTGTTGCTAGGATACAGGCACTACCATTTTAATTGATTTGGATGGTTGAACAGTAATTAATGGTTAAAACACTGAGCTATTTCCTGTATATTGTATATTTGACCAAATATTCATAAAAGCCCTGATTCCAAAGCTGATGCTCATATTTTTACGTTATGATTTTCATGCAGCTGAATTTTATAATTTGTTCATTTTTCTTTTTACTTTATTGTTTTACTGAAAAACAAACAAAAAAAAAAAACAAAAACCTAAATGATGACCATAAAACGCCACAAGCAAAATTACACCCCACTGACATCGAGGGTGCACCTTTTTTATTTATTTGTTTTATTTTTACCTTTTCCATTTCTGTGCATGCATTGCTCCTGTGTGCTTATGTGTATTTGTATCTGTGTGACCATTATATCCCTTCACACACAGGACAAGCTTGTACTCTGTCACCTCCACACTCCTGTAGGCTACGTCAGACATCAACCAACAGAGGTGCAGAGGAAAATGATGAAAGAGGAGGAAAAAAGGAGGGAAAATAAACTACTGGAAAGGCCTCAGAGACCTGTCACACCCCCGGTATATGGTGATACATTGACCAAGCCTTCATGGCCAGATTTCACACTGTATCACACTGCTGTGCCCTTATTATTGGTGCTTACACTGTGTGGTGTAGATAGTAGTCTAGTTAGCTTTAAGCCTGAATGCATCAAATGCACCAATTGTTTGATACTGCCAGACATGCACAGTTTTGACAAATCCAAATCTTTGAAGCCTGACATCTACTGAGGTGTGGTCATTATTATCTGTAGATGGTTATTGCAATATGTGCTTTTCACTAGTAAATATAAGGTTTCACAAAAATTTTGGTTTGGAATTTGCTACTCTAACCCTAAGAGGTTGTAGTTAACGCTGGTATTAATTTATTTATTCCATTAAAAAAAAAATTACGAATATTGTCAAATTTCAGAAATTTCTGGCTTTCGGAAACTGTATAGTGTAACCCAGATTGATGATCAGATTGCCAGTTGCTATTAGACAGGGGAAGCAGTATGGTGATGAGAATGTGTCCTATAGCCCTAAGTGCTTTGCATGAAGAGAACCCTCCAACAGGGGGCATACATGGTTGTTCTTGGCTGTTGGTTTGGACAACGGGGCTGTTAGGGCTTTTATCTTCATAAAGAAAGGTTTGGGTTGCAAGAAGAATTGACATGTAGCTCTTTCACCTATTTAGGTAAATAGGTGAAAAATAATTTCACTGTTTATTTTTAGGACTAGGGAGGAGTGCGATGAATGAATGCAAATCAGTAACACTCACATACACACACAGACCTTTTAAATAAAGATATTAAAGTGAGTGATTACTCCTGTTTGACTCTTGTGGAGGAAAAGAAGTTGGAAATTTATCACTTGGCTTTTAATTAAGAAAAAGTTGATAAGGTGTTCTTGGTTATTTGTGTGTGTGGGTATGCGTGTGTGTCTGTGTGTGCGCGCATGCGTCTTGCGCATGCATGTGTGTGTGTGTGTGTGTGTGTGTGTGTGTGCGTGCGTGCAGTTTGATGATTTGCACTGAAAAGCTTGCTGTTCAATAGACATTTAACTCTCACAAATAACCCTGCATTTTCTTTAAAGGACCTCTCGTCTGATATTGTCAAACGTTAGTGTTTCATACATAGATTTGTTTTGATGTATTTAGCTGAAGCAAAGTATTCATTTCCAGCAGTATTAAAATACATTTGTGTCTTTCAAACATTCTAACATTAAGCAAATAGCCTGATATAGAATCATTTGCCCCACTTTCTACTTAGGTCCAGTCTGAAATCTTGAGTTTTCACATGTGAAAACCTATATGTGAAACCTTCATTTGCTTTGCCTGATTAAAAACTCTTCTCAGGACTGTGGTGCAGACCATGATTGGTTAGAGCAGGACAATTTAGATCTTCATTCTTTTGTATTTATAGAGTTTGGTGAACTAAGTAAGCTCATTGCATTACACTGCTCAACTTCAACCTGAGAAAACCCCTGTGCAAGTGTGCAGGGGAAGCATGTTTTCACATTATGACATACCATGTGACATACCAGATAGAATCACGGGTGACGCTTTTCCCCTCTGTATTCAACTGCAACGATATGACAGTTCCACAGATGAAAACATTGTCAGTTATAGAAACAATTCTCTGGTGAAAATGTCATGTGGGAAATGGGACGACCCAAATATGAAAGCCAGCATATACGTCATAAAAAAAAGTGCAGGACTTTGAATCCGGCAAAGGCTCGCAGACACTGTAGTTTTTCGGGCCGATTTTACCCTGATTTGGCCGGACCCGACTCATTTTAAAGTCAGGCCGAATTTCCACCCAACCTACGGCTGTTAGATGTGCTGTGTAAGCTGGATCCTGACGTGAGTTTTACAGCCGGATCGAGGAACAATTTGGCTGTCGGACACTTGCATTTCTGGATGTCTGAAAGTTTGGGCTGATCCGATTAGAGCTCAAGGTCAAGGTCAATTTTATTAGTCTCCAAGGAGAAATTTGGCTTAGGCATCAAGGTTACCATTCCATACACATTTACATCCATTCTAAATTCAAACCTCAAATACAGCTATACACACATCATCATAAAGATTAAAGTACCATGTGCTGTAATACATTGCTAGGATAAAAAAAAACAAACAAAAAAAAACTACAGTACGACTGATAGAAAGATCAAGATAAAATCTCCATATGTGTACTGTGTGGCTATTGCGTAAACCATGCAAAATATGAAAAACATCATCGTGCCAAGACACAATCACAATACCTATAATTACAATTAATACAATATCAGTTAACATCCAACATGATAATAATAATAATAATAATAATAATAATAATAATAATAAGAAGAAGAAGAAGAAGAAGAAGAANATAATAATAATAATAATAATAATAATAATAATAATAAGAAGAAGAAGAAGAAGAAGAAGAAGAAGATAAAAATAACTGGGGGCCTGTAGAAGTAGGATAGCCATAATGAGGGATAATAATCCTACATTATAAAAATGATATCGATTAATCCTTAATTTTGTTCAGTAATTTTGTTGAAAGTGGCACCAAAGAGAATTTATAATTACTTGAGTTACATTTTGGCAGCTGATACCTTTGACCTGATGGTAAGAGCTCATATTCTTTATGGAGTACATGGTTTGAATCGGATACGATCTGTAAATGTGCAGTACTCAGGTACTGTACAGTACCTGACTTTAAAGTATCAAATAGAATTCTGACTTTTTCTCAGAATTCTCAGAACTCTTTTTTTTTTTTTTTTTNTTTTTTTTTTTTTTTTTGGCAGAAACGGGCTTCCATAAGCAGAATGAACTCTGCTTTTCTTTTTGTTGTCAATGTAGCACCTTCTTCTTCATTTCTCTTTTTTTAAAAGAGACAGTGATGTACAGTGTGAGCACAGAGATCAGGGCCTTTAGCCGTGACCAATGGTTGATTCAATTGTACAATATAAGATAACGCAATGCGTACGATCGCGGAAAGTCGTGCAGTGTCTGCCTGGCTTAAGTCTCTGCTCCTTTCTCTGACCTCATAGAGTTATTATAATTTTGCTCAAAAAGAAAAGCCAAGATTTCTCGCCCTGGACAGACAAAACCTCTCAAAGGTTTATAGAACCTCACTGAAATAGAACAAAAAGAAAAAGACCAAACAATATCAGGACAAAATATCTACATTTGTAATGATACATAAGATCATAATCCTTCAGCTTGTGTCTGTGTGTGTAATTATATTTACTACTGAATGCCATCAGAGGACTGCAGCATTACATATTTGCTTAATGATCATATTTGTACTGTGTGAGTTTAGCTGATGCTGCACCTGTTCTACTCTCCAGCATTGGTGCTGCATCTTTCCTGCCGAGCTAATGAACAGAGTGAGTCATGTATTCATGCTCTGTGTGCATGGATTAGTGTGTATGTGTGTATTGTTTCCCCTCAGTTCTTCTCTCAAAATCTAGAGTATTATAGGCATGAAAGTTTGTAGTTGCATGTGCTCTGTTTGTGTTAACTGTAATTTTGATATCAGCAAATCAATACTCTGAGACTGAGGAAGGGTCAACACACACATAGATACACACACGCACACACACATGAATGCAAGATATTCATGAGTCAAACCAAATAAGTAAAGTTCACTGGGTTATGAGCCGTGGCAGAATTATGAGCACAGGCCAACTAGTTTTAATCATCCTTCTTATTAGAGCAGATACTCCAGTGTTTTCTATTTTCTTATCTCCTGTTTCTTATTTTAATCTTGGATGATTATTCCCCTTTTTTGTTGTTTATAATACAGTGTTTTCTTTTCCATAATATGATTCAAGAGAATTGAATTTTGGATCAAAAGATTATCTAAATGAATAAATAGAAAATGCTGAGGCACTACATAAAACAAAACAGAAAGAGAAAGTTATGTGGCTTCTGCCAGCCAAGGTTACATTCAGTATCCTTTTCCTTTTTATGAATATTATTTTGAACAGGCAATATTGTTGTTGTGCACACACACACACACACACACACACACACACACACACACACACACCTGTATGGTCACTTTGCATTACCCGTGTTATCATTACTAAGTTACCTTAATCTGTTCTGCTTTTAGCATCTTAATGTGCAATCAGAGAGTTTTTTGTTGTTTGTTGTTTTTTGCTTACTGCTGTTCTTTATTTCATCATTGTGCTGCTGTTATGTGTCTTGCACCTTGGTCCCTAGAGATACTCATCTCATTCTGCCATATGTGCATGGTAGGAATGACAATAGATTTGACTTGACCTAAGAACATTTCTTGAAATGACTGAAGTTTGAAACACCTTCTATGTGTTTGACCTTGAAACTTGAGATCACCTTGGATGCTGCCATTTCCTCTGGTTGTTAATTAGCATTACTAAATGAGTTTAGCTACTGTGAAACAGTAATTGCTTAGCCTCATACTGCTTTTACACACTGTTTCTTCCCATTTTGAGATATAAATGTGGGGTCTCAGTAAGTGTAGATTTTATAATGAAAGATTCAGTTTTTTCTTTTACCCTGATATAAATTTTCTTATATAGTTTGGATTTAAATGCTCATCTATAGTGACTAAGTCAGTTTCTTCTTCCGCATGTGAGTAATTCTTAACTTGTAGCTTGTAGCACAGGGGTACTCAAATACAAATCTTAAAGGTTCACAAAGAAAATTTTCAATAAGACAAAGGTTCATTTATTAAGGTCAGTCATGCCAGGCTGTCAACTCTCAATAAGCCCAACGCCATGTCAACACATCGTTGTCATGGGGATGATGGGACGCTGAATGTGATTGGACCAAACCAAATCAGAGTAGAAATTTACACACACATAGTGGAGCAGTCGGACATTCGGTTTTGCTTTCTCTGCTGCAGCAAAACTTTTTCTGCTTGCAGCAGAGAAAGCAGAGAATTTTGACTCACAGTGATGTCTCACAGATAATATAAATAATACATATGAAAAGTATCATTTGCTCAGAGTCTGGAGACAGTTGTGGTTCAGTCCGAATCTGAACTGGAGTCCAGACTTTGAGGATGGCTGTTGTAGGATGTGTAGGTCATCTAGAAGGTTAATGTAGAGTCACTGGACTGGAAAAAAATAACTTGAAAATGTTTTGCCATTCATCTGAAAGGCTCCTTCAGTTCTAACTGTAGTAGGAGCAAGTAGCAGCATTTTATTCCCAAAGGGGAGACACACCCATCAGTGGGACGGTTTCACCCCGCTGTGGAATGCAGGCCTAACAGTTTCACTCCACACTGCGCAAAACAGGATAAAAGAAGAATACCCAACAAAACAGCAGTAAGATTTTTAAACAATTAGATGAAATATTTTATAAAGCAGAAGGAGATGGTTGTACTTGCAGCTATTTTATTTATTTTATTTTTTTTAAGCAAATTAAAGCCCAATGTCTGAATGTCATTGAATATGTGAAATTAAAATGGAATGCCACCCACTTAAGTCTGCTCACACACCTGTGGAAGTTCAGTTTGAAGCTTTCTGCATTTCCAATGTGAAGGCTGGTTGCAAAAAGGCAAAGAAACACTTCACATTTTCCCAGCAGACAAGTATGTATGTGACAAAAAAGAATGGAGATAATGAGATAAATGTTGCTCTTGCAAACCCACTCTGCAGTTGTTTTTCTACATAATGCTGCACAGGAAATTTGAAGAAATTTAATGGCCATTTTAGATCTTTTAAATCAGTAGAAAGATCACCATCTTTAGTCAAAGAGCCTGTGCATTTAGACTGAGAGGAAATTAAAGGGGCAGGCGTTTGATGGCAGTTCTGTGAACTTAATATGAACTGAATGGAGTTTCAGCTGACATGGTAATAATAAATCATGTGTATGGATACAGTATTCCTTTAAATAAACAAACACATAAGGACTGAACACATTGTTGTGGATTTGTCTAAGTAGAGAGTTGGAGGTAGCCAAGCATGGCCAAGGAGCTGGTATGTCTGGGTGAATTCTGGTGCCTACATCTGGACAGACTTGGACAGGTCCCAGATCTCTGACTGGGTGACAGGCCTGTCTGCGAGCAAACACTGGCCAGCTGAGGTTGGGGATTGGGGGGATTAGGGGGGGTGTCAAGCTTTGACAAGGGCAGACAGTACAGCCAAGTGTCAGTGAGAGAGAGAGAGAGAGAGAGAGAGAGAGAGAGAGAGACTATCTATGCTTCTCTGTCTACCTGTTTCTCTCTTTTTGTCTCCCTCTGCCTCCATCTTTACTTGCTTCATCTTCAAACATGAAGGTGGATTTCAGGAACACAACGAGCAAAGCCACAATGTGAAAATACATATATTCAAACACTGAATGCCCAGTTCATAACCCTGATTTATTTCTAACTTTTACTGTTGTGCGTCAACTTTTCATTGAGATTAAAAGTGATTATCACATCTTAACTTTTTCAATCATGAATGTGCCAAGTTATTATCAGTATGCTTGGAGGAGAAATTCAATGCTAAATGACACTCTCAGAACAATAACTCAGCATCCAGACTCCAGCACTGCACCGAAATAAATGAGAGTTGTCTGGCTGCAGAAGAAACACTGTTGTCATCAATCATATTGTTTAGGTCTTTTTCTGTTTCTCCCACTCGCTCTCTTTCACTCTGTGTGTGTGTGGACACAACAGAGAGGGAGAGAGCATGTGTGTGCACTGCTTTTGTTTGCACATGTGCGCATATATGTGTATCAACCTGAGACTATCTTTGTGTGTCTAATCTATTTTCTTACTGAGGGACACAAAGGCAAGAGCTCCCTGTAAAGTCCAATAAAAGTGATTAAAAAAAGACAGAGGTGGTACAGAGGCACCGTGGAGCAGCTGCAAACCTCCCAAAAAGCTGTAATTAGTTTTCCCTTCATCTTTCTCTCCCTCACCCTCTCTCAGAGTCTGATTACTTACCTAGGAGAAAATCTAATTGACAAAGCAAATTGGCAAACACACACAGAGAACTTCAGCACCAAGGCGAGTCGATCCTGACCAGATAATTGGAAGAAATATAGCTTCACACCTTTCTAGGTCTTTGAGAGAGGATTTAAACGGGGATGTGGTATCTGTCTATTGGTGATTATAATCAAATGGAGCCAGTAATTACAGACTGTACAACACTGGGAAGGCTAAAGAACTAAAGAATCAGGGTGAGAAGATATTTGTGAAGACTTTCCTCACTTCCCTTGTTAAGGTACGCTTTAGGCTTGTGGTGGAGCCAATTTGTTTTCCATGGCTGTAACTTAATCTACTTCTCTTATTACTTCTTTCTTATGCAAGCTGGTATTGGTAGTGGTATGTCATGAGACATTATAGGGTTTTCTTTTAGGTATCATATGATCACTGGTAGTGTGTTGGTTATCCAGGTGGGCACAAAGTTTCGGACCACAATGGACCATGTTCTTTAGGCTGGTTGAGACCTGTTTAGCATGGCAAAGGAAGAGAGAGAGAGAGAGAGAGAGAGAGAGAGAGAGAGAGAGAGAGAGAGAGAGAGAGATTGCACACAGTGTATCTGTCTGTCTCTGTCTCCTTCTGTGTCTCTCTGTCTCCAGACTTTCTGGTCATTAATAGTAATGAATCCTCTTTTTTTCACAAGTTTCAGCTGATACTTTCTCCTTTTGTAAGTTGGTGAGATAAAGGACAACATTTTTAGTTTCCCTGTGCCCTAAACCAGATGGTGGGCCTAAAATGTGTCTGGGGATATGAAGTGCTCTCATTTTATATAAAGTAGAATTTTTTTTTTTTTTTTTTTTTTTTTTTTCATGTGATCATGCATTTCATGCAACCTTTTTTCTACCTGGATATACAAGTTGAAAAGGCACCTTTAATCAATTCGGACATTTTGTCAGCATCAAAGCTATCTTTATAGGTTAAGTAGAACAGCTAGATCAATTATTTCTTGTATTTTTGGAAGATAAGGCTCATTAGTTTGTACAATGTTACAAAATGTTTCCATAAGACAATTTGCTGAGTTCCAGGAGGAAATTGCGGTATCATAACATAACATCATAACAACGTAATATCACATTTATCATAACAGTTCATTCTCAGCTCCACTTTGCTGCATGTCTCATCTTGCACAAGCATGTTTCAAATACTCAGCCTCAGTAAAGAATATGTTCTTGGTTGGTCTGCAAACATGTAAAACTCAGAAAACTGGACTCAGATCAGCGAACACTGTACAAAAACATGTAATGAAAATTTCATTGCAATGACAACATGTCACCGTGCATCATGATTCCTGGTGTTCTCCTAAAGCATTTGCCCCTGTGTCTCTGACTGCACAGTGGAGCTTGGGGGAGGGGGTGCCAGAGTCGGCAGTGCAGAGGCCCTGTGCCCCACTCTTCCCTTATCACTGATAGAGAAAAGCCATGGCAGGGCATGCTCCTCAGGGTGCTGTCTGTCCCTACTTGCAGGGAGGAAGACTGACAGAAACATGAAGTGAGACAGACAGGATGAGAGAAACAAAAACAGAAAATATGAGAAGAAATGTGCATGTGTGGAAGATGTTGGCAGGAAGAATGGATGAGGAAGGAGAGAGGCATAGTGACAGAATTCTTGTATTTGAGTAAAAGAACAATAATAGAGAGAGACAGAGAGAGAGAGAGAGACAGAGAGAGAAAGAGAGAGAGAGAGAGAGAAAGGTGTGACAACCAGAGAGTAAATCTAGAGAGACAAAGGACAGAGAGAGGAAAGAAGAAGAGCGCGTNCCCCATTCACTCTATGTGACTCTTATTTTATCATCATAATGTTAATTTCATATTGACTAAACTGACACTGGATCATTGATTATTTGCTGCTGATATTAGTCTGTAATATTTCCTTGTTTTTGATCTTTGTAATTCACCTGTTTCTACACCTGCAGCTCCTATTGCACACCCGATCATTTGAGGAGAGGGAATCTCTCTTTTTCTTCCATTTTCCTTATGCATTAAGGTTTTTAGGTAGGTTTTCCTCATCTTTAGACAGCTCGGGCTGGGTCGAGAACTGCTAATGTGTCTGTAAAGCCCTTTGAGATATTGTACGTGACACTGGGCTATACAAATAAACTGGACTTGACTTGACTTGAAGAGGAGGCGTAGCTTTGGCTGATGCTGAGTAGAACAGCCCCACAGGCCATCATGGACCAGTCCTCCAAATGTCAGCCAAGTCAGGACCACCCTAGGAAGCCAGCAGGACCCCCTGGGATCACCATTAAAGCAGATAACAACTGACATGTGAGAGCTTAGCTGCTACTTGCGCCCATACACACACACACACGCACACACAAACACTGGCACACAACTGCCTCCTCATGTACTCTGTGTTCTAGGAGTCAACATGTCTGAGCGAGTTATGTTACCATGGCTGATTTTTAAAAATCTAATCTAGTTCAGCCACAGCATTCTTTCAGACTCCTCTGCAGCCAGTGTGGGCACATTATTCGTCAAAACTAAAACTCTGTGAGTTAAGCCTAGCAGACACTATACATTTTTTCAGGCTGATTTTAACTTGATTTGGTCAGACCCAACTCGTTTTAGAGTCCGACCGAATTTCCACCCAACCCATGGCCGTTAGACATGATGCATAAGTGGGGTCCCGACCTGAGTTTTACCTCCAGATCGAGGATCAGTTTGGTTGTCAGACGCTTGGATGGATTTCTAGCGTGTCAGATATTTTGGCTGATGCAATCCAATTAGTGCTAAATGTACCTGAGTGCACCTGTATGAGTGGAGCCTCTAATAACAACAAATATGGTGAAAGCAGCAGAGAGCGTGGACAGAAAGTGGACAAAAAAGCTGAGAGCAGATACTGTGGCAACAAGTATCAAGCAAAAAGGACTACGTTTCTTTTTCCTGTCAATAGCACTTTTTTTCTTCGTTTTTTCTTTTTTAAAATCCTCCTGTTTCCTCTTCTTCTTGAGTTTACACCTGGTTTGAGGATGCATTACCACCCTCTATACTGTGAATTACAGGCACAGCCTTGTTTTTCAATGAAACTTTATTGGAATTGTCAATGGACAAAGCCAAATGGAGGTTCTGTTTAAACATAAGTATAAGTACCCCAGTCAGGCATATTGACCGTGACGTACAGTGTAAGTATAGAGATCAGGAGCTTTAGCCGTGAAGGATGATGGATTCAGTCACACAGTGTAAGATAACGCATACAATCACTGTAAGTCGTACTGTGTCTGCCTGGCTTTAGAAGAATTGTTTGTCTGTAGACAGGCTACAACATGGATGACAGAGGGTGATGGTAAAATGGCCCCATTCCTTCACTCTCTTACTAATGCATGGATGAAGAATAAATGAAAAAAAAAAAATCCAGGCAAGGGAGTTGTTGTAGAACATGTGAAAGGAGAAAATTGAAAGATGTAGTACAAGAAGCACAGACAGAGATAAAGAAACAGAAAACAAGAGAGAGGCAGCCTCACAGCGAGAACAAAGCGCTCTCTCCCTGGCCAGGGGAATGAGACAAAAGGAGAAATTAGAGTCAAAAGGAGAGGGAGAAAAAGGAAGGGAGCGGGAAAGAGTAGTCTGATTAATTGAGACAGTCAACTGACCGCAAGTCATTAAGCTGCCACTGGGCTGAACGCCAGTCACTATTCATTCCCTTCACTACCACTCTCTGCTCCTCCACTCTGAGCCCCTGTATCATCCCTGCATCACCTCCCTGATTTTTCACACACTCACTAACTCATGAGTGTAATTCCTCCCAGACACGAGGCTGTTTTCAAGGCTTTTGTTAGGCATTCACTTGAATGGACATCAAATATGATGGTCGCGCTTGAGTATGGCTTGGCAAATTATGACTATTTTGCTGCACTGAGACCAAGCATAAGATATACAATGACTGGATGAAATAACAAAAACACCACATGAGAAGAAATCAGTTAAAGTTACTCAGGTCATATGAAACTGAATACCAATTAGAAGGATGTAAAAGGTTCACAAAACTTTTAAATGCAAGTTTCCAAATCAATATAACACACCTAACTCTTCCAAGGAGGCCAGATAGTTTGTGCCTAGAGTTTGGATCAGAGGCTTCTGAACTTTTTGAATCAAGTACCACCTTTAAATAAATTTAAATATCTAAGTACCACCTCACCAACAAGCCAGAAACTATAATAAAAACTGCAGAAGAGTCTGGGTGTTTTGTACTAAAAGTAAGAAGTTTACAGAAAAAGTGGGTGAGGAATATATTGTGAGGAAAATGTGTCCCTGACACATCTGTGGCTCCATCCATTTGCACACCTGTACACCTGACCAATCACTACTCAATGCCAGCTTGTTTATTTGTCAGGTATGAAAAGTTCCCAGATCACTTCTGTGCAAACATCTGAAAGAAGATCTACCTATATTCTTCCTTATTACTTAATCTAAAGCGTGATCTTTTAAAGGACATACCGGCTATTTTGCATGTTTGAGCCTAATGTATTCAATTTTCATACATGTTACATTACTGACAATCATTTCCCAAAGGATAAAACCATATTTCAGCTTTCCTGATATTTTGCAAAATCTCTTAATCTTTCAAAATCAAATATTCAAATGATACATCTACCTTAAAAATCGATGTTTTGCCCGTTAATAGTTACATAGCCTTATGAAGTCACAGTCGCTTAAATGTTTCAATAAACACAGGTCTTCTTTTGGGACTATATTCCCTGGTGGAGACATACATTCATTCCATGCTTTTTATTGCACTTAAACGCTAAAATTATGTAAGTTTGAAAAAAAAAAAAACCCTGAATATATGTCTTGTTCGAGATGATGGATTACCTATCCCAAGAATGTTTCAAGTATCAACAAGTTGATTTTAATAGCTTACCAGAATGAACCAATGACGGTCTGGAAGGTAGAATAAATTTTTTTAATTCACTATTAGGCTTAAACATGTAAAATGGATGAAATGGTCCTTTAAAGCCCACTCTGCAGTTTTTAACAGTGTAACTGCTTCTACCTCATTAGTGCAAGTGGTGTGTTCAGGTTTGCTGATAAATTGAATCAATTTTCAAGAAAATCAAGCAACACCATGTTCTTATTGAATGCTCCCTCAAAACCCAGTTTAGTTTCTCATAGCTTTGCTTTTACATTTAGTTTGAAAATCAGGACAGGACGTGTAGACTGGATCTAGTGTTGGAGCCGCCATGTACACTCAATTTATTCCATTTAGAAAGCTTTCAGTCAGAGACTCACAAGGCTAAACTGCCTGAGAGAGGATGAGGAGGAGCTGTGCTACACAGAAATGATGAATGAATGCTAAATGAAAATAAATGAAAAAAAATAAATGAAATGAATTCTAACTTGCTAAGATTTTAGTTTTAGTTTATTAATACACTGTGTCAGGCGGAGTTTATTTGACTTGTCTTTATTTAGTCTCGGATTTAAAGTTTTGCTTTTCAAAAACCATCTGTCTAGTTCATTTAATCAGTTTCACCGAGTTGATGGATTGATGGATTCATTTGGCTTTACCCTGCTAATAGGATCATGGTAATAAGACGATGGGATTAAGGCTTTCTTGCATACTAAATTGTTATTTGCACATAATTATTGTCAATTAAGCTGTGAACTATTTCTCTCTCTGTTCTCTCTTCTTCCTCCCTCACAGTCATCTCTATCAGTATAGCACAGCCTGACTCATGACATACCACTTTATAATGGACGCACATCCAGACACACACACACACACACACACACACACACACACACACACACACACACAGACTATAAATAATATATACATTTTCAGTTGTGTCATACTAAATCATTCATGGACTCTCCCTTTTCTCTTTATGTCTCACACAGTTACAGCCTAAGAGAAGGTGAGAACTCTCTACCCTCCACATCAACACCAGGCTCATAAGAATCCCATCTCCCATTTGCTCTTATGTACCTCTTGACGCACACTTCCTGCCTGCATACCTGAACAACTGAACAATACACACAGGGAGAGAAAGACTTGGTGGAGATCCACTGAAAACATTATGTATGGTACGGAAGCATTGCCTCAAAGCTCAGTCAGTCAAAGTGATGCAGAGCAGAGAAGGCTATTAGGTGTAAAGCTTTGCATTGAAGCATTGGTCTGTGTCAAGGTTTGCACTCGCTGTGTATATCCATTTCCTGCCTTGTTTGATCCAGTCCTATTATAATTTCCACCGCATGCTGCGACAGGAAGGATTCTATAGATCGACTTAAATACTGAAGACATCAGTTAGCTCAGTGATATTTTTCAGTCAGTAAGCTCTGCTGTCACCTCTCTCCTCGCATGGCCTTTGCAGATCATTAGTGCATGTATAGCTAATGGATCACTGGGTTTCTGGGTTGGTTTCTTAATGCTGCTTTGATAATAACCCTTCACTCTGACTCTGCAAAGGCAAGTTGACATTTTAAGTCTCACGAAGAGTATGTTGACTAGAGAGTGCTTAGAAAAAATATCAGCTAACAGATGAACGGTTGAACTTGCTGAAAAGTATAAATTTCTGAAAATTAAATTGAAAATTAACCTTCTTTTGGCTAAATTGAATACATTTACACCATGGTTATGTGTGATGGTTCCTTAAAAATAATTAATAGATGGTCCCTTCAAAACTAAATAAATAAATGAAAATAAATGAACATCATGGTCATACATAATAGTGATTTTTTTTTTTTTTTTTTTNTTTTTTTTTTTTTTTTTTGATATATTTAGAAATTACAACAAAATATCTGTACTGCATACCTTCCAAGTAATGGCTACTGCAATATTTCACTGCAACCCTATCGGTTCAAGGTAAAGTTCAAAAGAATAAGGCACTGAGACTCAAATTTGACTGAAGTCACAAATTTGCTAATATAAGACCAGATTTGAGACCTGATTTGAAAATTTTAAAAAAAAGAAAAAAAAAAAGGACTTGCAATTGGACTTTGAGTTTGATACCAATGAACTGTGACTTGCCTGTTTTGACTTAGGACTTGAGTGCCAAGACTTAATACTTATTTGTTACCAGTGACCTGTCTTATACAATTATTATACTTTTTTTTTTCTTCTGGTTTTGCTGTTTCTTTTTGTCACATTGTGGCATTTAGATTTTTAGTATGTATACTTTTATGGAAAAAAGTTACTATATTTGTGCTAACCAGGAAAAACCATTGTGCACAATTGCATCATTTCATTTCAAAACCAGTCGAGTACAGTCATTTATTTTGTTCAAAGCAAAAAGCCAGAACAGAGTGCATCCTAATCTGTAATGTGACAAGTACACTGTGAAGAAAAATTACAGAGTAAAATTCAAAATGTCAAGGTAGACCTACTTGTTCAGGGGGGCCAAGCCTGAATTGCAACCCAGGAGATTAAGGAATTTGAGTGGATTCATCATGCAGCATGACATTTTGGGGGGTCTGTTCTGAATTTATTAAATTTAGGGGGAAATAGCAGAATCAAATATTCTCTGTGCATGTACTTGTAAGTGCATGTACATGTATGCATGTGTGTGTTTTTGGGCATTTGATGTATGTGTGCAGTTTTATGTCATTTTTGTATGTGTGTGTGTGTGTGTGTGTGTGTGTGTGTTTGTAACATTATTGTAGATGTGTAGCTGTGTTTGTGTCTCCTCTCTGTGTCAGGCCTGGGTGGAGGTGTCTCATTACGCTGTAGTGGCTTGTTCCTCTCTCCTGCCCAGCACCCCAGGAGTAGATCTAGTTACTGGCTAATGGCTCTCACCCACCCTTGTTCTCCACTGGGGACAACATGACCCAGCAACACCATCTGTGAGTCACCATCCACCCTGCTGTAACTGGGGGCGTTTTTGGATAACACCGTTTGAGTTGTTGGTCACATGTACTTTGCCTTTTAAAATTAGTTTGGGTCTTAGCTTGTTCACATGGGTTGTATTTTATACAACCTTTATGAATTACAGGGAGTGTGTGTATGTGTGTGTGAGAACAACATGTGTCTTTGTATTCATGCATGATTGTACATTATTAAAAGGCCCTTTTACACCTTGCATTAAAATGAGACCTTTGTATCAGATATATTATCTGGATAACGACATTTGATGACAGGACTCACATTTATGCCTTACATCAACATGCATTCTCATTATTGGGATTCAGCCAGCAATGTGACTGGATCTCAGTAGGTGATTTGTGGTGCCATTAAAGGTCATGTTTCCTCCTTACTCCATGGACAAGCTTTATCTAATTTTTTTTAAAAATAACTAAAGGCTTTTTTTTTTTTTTTTTTTTTTTTTTTGCATTGGCAGTGACAATTAGCTTGGAATTTCTGAATAATAAACTAAACTCCAAACTGTTTGAATTAATACAGGAACGTCTTTACTTATAAAACTACAACTTTGCAAAAGGGAAACTTGGACAGAGTGAAATAAATAAAATAATGGTTAACTCATAGCAAGCAGGAATACAACTTTGCTAACATTTTTTCATATTCATATTGTCTGAATTTACGATTGTCTTTTCATATTGTCTTTTTACTTACATAATTCAACTAATAATTCAAAACATGCAAGTACCCATTAATGGCAAGCATCTCCCAATCTAAAATAACTTTATTAACAAGAGAAAATGGAGTCTGTCAGTTGAGTCATTTTTAATTTGTTGGTGAATTTTATCTCACAAATATGGCCCAGCTCTATGGAATGCTTTTACACCTGGGTAGTTGTAGAGGTCTATTCACAATGCAAGCCAGACTACATTGTATATGGTTTAGCAGACTGGATTGCATTCTCATTTCTATGCATTTTGTGTGCATTTACACCCTGCAATACCATAAATTTTGCCTTATCCAGATCTATCTGGCTACAGATTGCATAATTAATTAGTGCAAGCTGTAACTAGGGCCACTAGGGCCCAGTGGGTGTGAAAGGATGTTTAGTCATCAAAACAGAAAAGAGCTGGATGCTATTTTGTGGTGAATCATTATCCCTTACCTGACTGCCTGTATTGCTGCTCTCAGCGGTCATTTCAAGATGTTTAGCCCTCATACTGCAAGTGTGTGGGAGACACTGACAAGGCATTTTAGACAAGACCTGACTTGACCTACAGTAGTCATCAACAGCCGTCTATCAGACACTCAATCCTTCCTTTCTATGTGGCTGCTGTTTTATCGCTGCTGTTGGCAGTATTGACACAGATTACTGATACTGACAAAGCAGAGTTGTGTTGGCCTGATATGTATATTCACAATCTACAGACAAAATCTAACTATAAAGACAGAAATCTCTGTCTATGGCTCCGTTATCTCTAGAAACCGGCACTGAATGAAGTTGAAATTCAGCAGGTTCATTGCTCAGGACCCAAGGACGTGCAGTGTCATGTGTGAAGTTGTTTGGGTGAGTGGTTCTTGAATTGAGCTGTGCTGATAAAAAGTAGTCCATGCAGCAGGATATGTTTTGGGAGTGGCAGCATGTGCTCCGCTCCATGGGCCCTTATGGGAGGCTACAGAGCATACCATAAAGTCTGTCCCGGTCTGAACACGCACTTTTTCAATGGGCACTGCAAACAAAGCTAGCTCACGAGGATGTGCAGAACAAAATTATGGCAGCTGCAGCACGCACCATAAAGTCCGGCCTGGTCTGAACATACGTTTTCAATGGGCGCTGCACTAGTGATTATAAAATACAAATGAAGGAAAGAAATATAGGATGTTTGCAAATATTTCATCTTCTAATCTTAATACGAATATATTGCTTAAGGGAGGATACATGATGGATAATAATGGAATACATTTTTGACAGTACAGATTGATAGAACCTACTACATTTTACAATAATACTTTAGACACACTTGCCCTCACAAATAAGTTTTAGAAAATGTAACTTTTATTTAGTGCCCTCTGAGGTGACCCCTTTAAATTAGTAGCATTTAGAAACACTTAGTAAAATGTCACCAACCACTTCAAGTCCAGGCTGATAAACTGTACAGGAGACCCATTAGCCATTAGAGAAATGCATTTATATTGAATAAAGGTTAATTCAAATATCATTTGTTATATAAGATACGGTTTTCAACAGCAATGAAAAACACTCGAAGAAAAAGAAGCCTTCCTCCCACAACATTTAATACTGCTTCTTAAATGCTCCTTTCAACCGTTTCTTTTAGGGATCCAAACCCCCAAAACCATTATAAGATCCTTCAAGCGTCCTGTCATTATCTGTGTTTATATTTAAGAGCATCAACTTCATTGGATGCTAGGAAATGAGGCGAGGAGGTGAGTGTGATTTAGGATCAGGAAACCAATAAGATGATGCTACTCCACTAATTAATGAATCAATCTCGCCAACAGATACGAGAATAACAACACAAACAATTGCATACACACAAATGAATCACATGTTCTTCTATTCAATCTATCATGCTAGTTGCAGCTGATCAAAAAAGTTATAAAACATTACATTTGTAGACCTGTAGAATTTAAGCTCTTTGAACTTTCTGACATGTTTTACTCATTTTTAAATGACTGACTTGTAATTGTATGTTAATAATTCAGCCATTAATTTAGAAGCTAAGCAGTTTTTTTTTTAATCTGCATTAATAATAATTGTATCCTTAGTAAAAAATATAGTAAAAACTATTTTTATTCTTAAGTCTTAAGCCTTTGTCACTACAAAGCTTATTTTCTTTATTTATCAAAGCAAAATTTCTATTGGGAAACTGCATGGGAACCTGGAGCAGGTCTAACCCTGGCCCAGTCAAGTGAAGTTTATTTAAACAGCCCAATATCACATCTAGTGTCTCAAAGGGCTTTAGAGCCCATGCAGCAAGCTTTAGGCTCAGCCCAAACTCTAAGAAGACAAGGGAAAAGTCCCTGAAAAACCCTGTAAGAATGAAATGGAAGAAACCCCAGGAGAGGCAATTCAAAGAGAGATCCCTTCTGATCAGATGGCTAGGTCTGAAACAGGATCTGCGGGTGGGGAAAGAAAGAAATACTACAAAAGAAAAAAAACAGAAAGATGTATCAGTAATGAAAAACACATACAACAATGGGACTGTGATCCAGCAATAGAATCATAATAGGTCCCATGTAGTAATAATAGACCAAATGAAGTCATGCTGGCTTCAGAAAAAGACACCTTCACTGGACCACACAATACACACATACACAATGGAACAAGTTAGCTGTGTCATATCTTCTTCAGCTCTGCTGTCTGTGCTAAGCTGTATTTATAATTTCCCTATAATTATACTGAGTTTGATAGAATACTTCTTTCAAAACACTGAGATGAGTAAATGACTGAATGAGAGGGTGAAAGGCAGGAAAGTAATGAACACTAATACCTTCTGCCTTTGCTGCATTGTGAAATGTGAAAAGGAAGGCGTTCTCACTCATTAGCCTGCCACACTCTGATCACACTCCCTCCTCTCTGATTCAACCCCTAATTACCTACTAACACACCCATAAATGAACACACACACACACACACACATGCACATACATTCAACCTGACCCTAGAGCAGGGATGGGCAACTTTGATGAGGATGGGGGCCAATAAAATTTCATTCTCAAGGTCAAAGTCCCCCCCATAATTTAGTTCTGCACATCCTCGTGAGCTAGCTTTGTTTGCAGTGCCCATGGAGCGGAGCATATGCTGCCACACCCGGAGCGTATCCTGCCGCTCGGACTACCTTTATAACCGGCACAGCTCAATTTGACAACAGCTCATCCCAACAACTTCACACATGACACTGCATGTCCTTGGGTCCTGAGCAAAAAATCTGCTGAATATCAACTTCATATGGTGCCGGGCTCTGGAGATACTGGTGCCACAGACAGACAGAGATTTCTGCCTTTATAATTAGATTGAAGTCATCCGAGGGCCTGATAGATTAAAGGTGTGGGCCATATCCGGCCCACGGGCTGCCAGTTGCCCATCCTTGCCCTAGAGGCACCTGTGACTGATTCTCTAACTGCAGCAATTCGCTCCTCCGAGTTTAATTCTCAGTCACTAATTGTGTCGGCTTAGAACTCACCCGAATTAAAACCAAAAATTGTCAAGAGTTGCAATTTCATGTACTAATAAAAAAAAAAGAGACATCAATTAATGTTTGTCTGAAAGCTGAACACACATACACACACGCACACACACACACACTACAAGCAGTGCAGCAGAAAATTACAACAGCTTTGAGGTATTTTGGAGCTCAGGGTCATGCTGATTTTATAACTAGTCCAAACTTTCTCAATGCTGACACTCAAGCAATTCCCTGAAAAACTTCCCACTTGAGAAATATCTCTGCTTCCTTTGAATTTCATCATGTCACAACAGACAGAGTCCTTTTCCTACGCTTCGTGTCCCAAACTGTATGGAGGCACTTTATTTCAGAATTCTTTGACTTTTTTTTTTATCATCCACATTGTGGATGATAAAAAACAAGTGACAGTACAACAGTACTGTCAGTACGACAGTACAAGTGAAAAAGGAAAAGTTATGTTCTGCTGGGAGAAAAACTGCGGTCTCTCTGTCCTGCATTTGTATCATGATGCGTGGTGATAAAAGCTTCTTTGCCACATAAAATATATACTTCAACCTGCTCTTATTTCACATTCATTCCACATTACTTTTATAACTGCTTTTTCAAGCTTTAACAGAGGTCACAATCACATCTTTATAAAGAACAATGCGATTATTTTTGGTCCTTTTTCACCATTTTCAGACAATAATAATGCTTTCTTTTTCTGCACCGTTGATATTTCAGCCTCCAACCGGAGGTGATAATTGAAATGCTAGAGCGCTCTTACTCATCTTTTCTCTGCTTCCCTCATTAAAGTAGTACAATAAGTTCTCTCAGCCACTAATGGCAGCTCATTCCATTATCTGCACTGCGCTGATGTACATCCACAGTGCAGCCAAAAGGGATCACCGGCACAGGCTTCTTTATTTTCTTGGAATCCCTGGATCAAGTGGTAAGACGTTTGTGTTTAATGCTCTGACGAATAGGGAGGACCCCTGGGTGTGACTCCTAGCCAGCTGTCTTCTCACAGTAAAGCTCTTTGAAATGAAAGTGAATTCCCCGTGCTTAAATAGGCTGAGTAAATAGCAAACTAATAAGCACTGAAAGGATGGAGCA
Source organism: Lucifuga dentata (assembly GCA_014773175.1). Taxonomy (NCBI): domain Eukaryota; kingdom Metazoa; phylum Chordata; class Actinopteri; order Ophidiiformes; family Bythitidae; genus Lucifuga; species Lucifuga dentata. Next base: position 176,406 of record VXCM01001080.1, read on the forward strand.
AAGAGGAGATGTGTTGGGATAGTAAGTCAGTACCACAATTATGCTGGCCTTCATCTGCGCAGGTAGGATGTAGTTTCCATCTCTCATCTTTCTTTGTTCTCCCTTTCCCTCTCTCTTTTGTCTGCTTTCTCTTGGCTAGTCAACTTTTTAAAGTTTCCCACATACAGCCATTCATTGTTATGGTATAACCAAGAGTAAACTGTTGAAGATTTGATCAGGATAGTAGGAGCCATCAGCAACCTGGGCAGTGTGCCAGCTAGGCATTTTCTCACAGGAATGTCGGGGATAATCAGATACTGGAATCGCTGACTCACTGATCTCGTGTGTGTGTGTGTGTGTGTGTGTGTGTGTGTGTGTGTGTGTGTGTGCATAGGTGAACTACAGAAGACAACATTCAGCATTGATTTGAACAGGTACTCCCACAGAGATTAAGAATTCCTGACTGTATAGAGCACCAGTGTGTGGTTCAAAGCACAAACACAGTATGCCAGCGATCTGAATGATTCTCACCATGTATACTACCCGTGTTTTTCTGGCCTGTCAAGCTGAAGATATAAGTAACACTATCTGATGGCTCCATAGGTCAGTCTGGTTCAGTTCTTCCCTGACGTGGAGGATTGAAAGATGGTTTAGTTTGGGTTCTTGCTGTTGTGTTGCCACATTTTCTCTGCAGCTTGTTTCTATTTTTGTTGTCCTCTTGAGGTGCAGATGGGTTTTGTTTGTCATTCTTCTCTCTCACTGTCTCTCTTTTTCTTTCTACAATCTCTCTTTATTCCACTTCATAGGCACTTTTATACCAAAATTTCAAAACTAAATTGGAAACCACTTTACCCAGAACAGAGAAGAAAGTGTGTGGTTCCTTCAACGAGTTCCGAGCTCGCATATGCACCATGCTTCAAGTACTGTGAGGATTATGGAAATTTGAGCATGTCTACTGCAACAGTCACATCATTTCCACAACACAAATACACAATTTGCCTTCTGGTGATAATTCCTAATCCTGAGGGCCATGTCATTGTCCAATATGGACATGGCATGGAGAGTATACTGGCTGTTATCCATTCTGTTGTAACTGCTGCTAGCTCTCTAGCTACTTTGATTATTGTGAACATTCTTAGACATGCTAAACACAAGTATTTAAAAATTGTGAGAGTCAAGCTGACCAATCAATGTTTAGGCAGGAGTTTGTGAAAAATCTGGGAGTAACTATCCCGGAGTAGAAACTTAAAAAATGGTTCCTGGTCCGTTGGTGCAAACCAGAGAAAAAGTTCCTGAGGTACCTGAAAAGCTTCCTGGTTCCTGAAAAAGCTCCTGTGTTGTGCAAAATAATTATCTGTCATTCTGCCTCCATCACCTTGGAATGTATTCTAGGATAATTAAGATGAAATCCCTGCCTCCTGTGTAAATCAGGCAGCATTAATGGCCCTATTTTACTGTGGTGTTGATTTCAAGGTCATAGGTGGCTTGTTGAGCAATGAATGTCTTAATTAAAAGAGTAAATTTTCACCAGGCGGGCCATTAGGGCTGGATGCCTAAAGACAACAGATTAATTATTAAGATAATTAAGCATGTTCAGGATGGTGATGGCCAGAAGTGCCTCTGAGAAAGTGGTGTAGAATCATGATGAGTCACAAATGAAGACCTCAGGACAGAACATTTTTCTTATTTTTTTTTTCCCATCATTCATCCAAGGAGGCGTAAATGTTAAGGTGCATGCTTCATGCTCAGTGATGTGAGAGAACACAGCAGGAATAATAAGTACAAATGGAAATGAACAGTTATAAAGGGTCTTCCAATTCAGTGATAGACAGCAGTTTGAAGATTACAAATTTGTTTTCTGATATAACAAAGACTTCAAAATTTAATCACTTTGTCTGATGAATCTTGTCTCCTGCTCCTGCTATATATATATATATATNTATATATATATATATATATATATATATATATGTATATATATATATATATAAATATATAATTAGATGATCACCAGTTTGTATGTATATACAGTGTATGTTTCATATTGCTATGGGCCTTTTCAGACCTGTAGTCCAATGTAGTCCAGGGACAAAATTGTTACAATATTGCATTTACCAGTTGGTTTAATTTTATAGAGAAAAATCCAGTTGAATCAAAATATAGCAGCAAAAGTCATGTTGCTCTACTCACTGGTCAGAAACATCTGGGGCAGGAGAAAGAAAATTAAAAACTGGAAAAACTTTATGTTGCTGGGATAACTAAGTAACACGGAACAAAGTGGGATAATTTCCTAGTCGTAGGCATAATTTGGGCCATGTATCAAATAAATTATGGCAGCAGAATGCTGATTTGACTTTAAGACAATGTGCACGTGCATTTGTGCATTTGACATCTGAGTACCAGTAGATTTCAACTGACAAAAGGGACATGGGCGTAACAGATTAGCATGATTAAAAAAAANAAAAAAAAAAAAAAAAGTGAGCTTATTTCAATGTTAAAAAGCAGATAGCGGGCCAGAATGAATCCTCTACTAATCAAAACTCTAGACATGGCTTAATTTTGTTAGGCATACTTGAAAAGGTAACTCTTAATGGGCACACCAACAATGTGGTTTTTATGTCTCTGATTCCCCAGCCACGCTCAGTGTCAGAGACAGGATGCCTGCTCTGTGGGATTGTCAGGTATTGACGAGATGCCACAATAAAGCAACATGATTCAGCCGTGTAATCCATGGCAGGACTGCAGGAGAACATTATCCTTTTTCAACTGAGGGAGCAGTGTCCTACTTTATGGTCATGGCGTGTTCATGTGTGTTTGAACAAAGACAATGAGATGAGCCTCACATGCTTAAACCTACATACATCTCAAAGAAGACAAAACCAACCTGTCTATTGTTGCACTTCTTCCTATAAACCAGCAATAAGTGGTAGTAAATGCAGGCAGAGCTGTCAAGTTTTTTGTAATCGATACTCTGCATTTATGAAGACATAGATATATTCTTCTCATCTCATATAATTTGCCTATCCCATTCTGTGCAATGAATACGCAAGACTTTTGGCAGGTTGAATATAAAAAATGCTCATTATAATCCGTGGCAGAGGAATTCATGAAAGGTGGCATTTGTATTCAAAATCAATGTGCATTCACCATCAAAGGCTTGCATAGAGGAAATCCAGTCCTCTCCACTTCATTTAGGTAATAAAAAGATAAGGAGGAGAGGAGATTAAGCCAAGGGAATTGTGAGGAGAAGAAATGTGAGATAAAAAAGTAACCTCTGAGGATTATTAGCATTTTTATATGGTATGCCAGCAGCAAGTTAACCATTTACATATTACTTTCCCTGCTAATATAACATTTATGTTATTTATCTTGTGCATGTGAATGTGTTTATGCATAGACATAATCGCACTCTATTCTCGCAGAGCTGCTGCTGTGTCTAATGTATGCTCCATCTAAAGCCTCCTGCAAGCTGCACAATAACGGTGATCTTATAAAGTTATTGCATGTCTCACTGTGAGGAAATGGGGGTAATAAAATCTTAGTTGTAATCTGTGTCAGAGGGTACAGTACCAAGTTTGATGCATGCCAGATTGTGCACCAAATGCCTGGTAAATTGCAGTATTACAACAAGCAGAACAAATAATACAGGTAAAAACTCAGTCATCAACTTGTCATCCATCTACATTGATTTACAGACGTGGGTTAAAGCAGCAATCAAATTGTGAGATTTTGGTTTGAAATTTCTGACACTGTCAGATATTTATTGCACATTGTCTTTGGTCACAAGAGCACTAACTTGGCCATTAATGGACATGTCTTACATTGGACCCTTGTTTTTGGATTAACAATCGCAGGTTTTACACTGTTTGCAAAGGTGAAGTGCTGATGATGATATTAGCTGTTAAGTAGTCTGTACTGTAACATGGGTGCAACAGGTATTCATTTAGTGAATAGGAGCTCTTTATATGTCTAGGCATTGCTCCCAGGATGCTTTTAGATGAGGGACAATTATTCATTCTAACACCTTGTGCACAACCAGCCTGCTGAAGCTCATCGCAGCCAAAGAGAATGATACCAGACTCATATAGTAACATTCCTAGTTTATGTATGTGATATATATATATATATTGATTAGTTAAAATTTCAAAGATACGTGACATCAAACTAATGGCATGATATATGATTATGGTCTAAAAATGTATGGTTACAAAAACAAAACTTTCATCTACCTTTGCTGTTACAATGTTGACTCAACTTTGTGACTTCTTATCTACTAAGACAGCACTTTTCCTCAGAATGCAGCACGACTCTTAAGAAGCACTGCAACCCCACTTTCGGAGAGGAGAAAAGCAGTATTTTCTACTGCTCTCATTATAGACACTTTACAGGGTCTAAGAAGATGGAGAGACACACTGAAGTAGATATAATCAACCACTAACACCAAGTGAAGGAAAAGAAAGATTCATAAGACATCATGTCTGCACAGTGAAAGACTCTTTTCTCTTCCTATCTTGTTCCCGCTTCCTCTCTCTGTCCCTGTTTTTGTGCTGGCCAGTTAATCAGTAGTGATTTTAAATTATTTCTAGCATACTCCAGCTCATGTGAAAATCATCCATGAATTGAAGCCGTAAATTAAAGTAAAGAGTGTTGTGGGAGGATGGAGAGATTGCATTGTTTGCCAAAATTTTGATACAAGATGATAGAGTTTGCAGATGTCTGGCACAGCGTCCACTGCAAGGTCACAGTGACATGAGAACTTTTTGTATTTCTTTGAGCAAGGAGTGTAGAAAAAAAGAAAAACAGACACATTGATAGTAGTAAGAGTGTGCTGTGGGAGATGTACCATCATGTCCATGGTGCAGAGAGAGAGAGAGAGAGAGAGAGAGAGAGAGAGAGAGAGAGATGTTATTCTTGAGTGTTGCTCTTATTTAGTATTTTTACTCAATAAACTTCCATTCCTTGTACTAAAAACACAAAGGACAAATTTAGATTCTCATGCAACAATCAGAGGATGAACACAAATACAAGGACTGCTTAGTCAGCACTATCATGTGTCGGTAGCATGTCAGACATCTAAACACAGTTAATTTACCTGTGCAGGTGGTTCTCTAGCTGGTCCTCAAAGTACACAGCACTGCATATTTTCCATCTTAAATCAGGTGTGTTCATTTGATCAAGAGTTGGTGACTCCTGATTTTGATTGGCTAAACACTCAGTGTAGATTTAGGTATGGATGGTAGGGACGCGTCCTTACCAAAATCAAGGTGCTAATGAATGCCCCACCAATATTTTTAATGGGTAAAGTTTGTTTTACATTAGACATTTGTCGGATATTTGCTACCTAAAACCAAACACGGCCTGTTACAAGAAAGTATAATAAACTGCTATCACTTCAGCTTCAGCTCGTAAGAAGAAGTGCATCCACCATGGTTAGGGACTGTTGAGAAAGTGCAGGTCCTTAACAAAACATAGGTGACCTTATTATGCTTTGAAGAGAAATCTATCTACATTAAAAAAAAAAAAAAAAANTTTTTTTTTTTTTTTTTTTTAACTTTATTAAGGACCATCCCAACATATGGCAAAAGCCATTTTCCCATTTATGAAATCCTATGGGGCAGTATTATTTTGCTTGTAAATTCACATAACTTTCTTTTTCTGCTTTAAATCTACATAAGTTCTGAGCCATTTACTTTATATAACTTTTTAAATTGGCCTATGTTGAGTGGATAAATGGGAAAAGGGTGCTTGTACTTGGTTATTTATACTATTCTGGATACTCTGATTACAGATTAAAAGGTCATTAAAAACATGGTCAGTAGTTTTGAGATGCACTGGCCCATCACCCAAACCATCTGCTCACCTTACCGAGGTAAAACAACGCACGATCTGAATATAGCTGAATCCAAAGCACTTGGTTAGAAAAGGGGTGTATGCACATGCATGTATGCACACGTGCACACACACACATACACACACACACACACACACACACACACACACACAGGTACCCTGGTGCATTGTGAATACACCAATCTACATGACTGGAGAATTAAATTTGTCACTTCTCTACAAGGGCTCATCATTTAGCGATGGTAATGTTTCGAGCTGGCCCCAGAAATGTCAATTTATATCAAAGGTCAAATTAATAAATTCCTGCACTGATCGGATTAAAAAAACCAAGATCCATGTCACTTGTGCTCCATCTCCTCTATGAGGCTATATTGATGTTTTCCCTCAACCTGAGATCAATGGCTTGTCACGGCTCATTAGGCCAAGTAGAAATACTATGTTTACTTTTCTCGTTGTTGTGGGGTCTAGCATACTGTGTGAGCATGTAGCAGCACTGTGATGCATGCTAACAATACAGATCTCAAGGGTGTTTGGTGGTAGCTCAAGGCAGGACAGCTATCATTTGAGTCTTGGATAACTCTCCTCTGGAGGTCTTTGATTTTTGTGCGACAGAGGATATATAGTGTGTCATTTGACCTTGGGGAGGCTTTTTATGCCCCTCAGGATTTGAGTGCATTGTTTTGAAACTGGGCAACGGCTCGGTGTCCAAGTAGAATGTTCAGCAAATGACTTGGAAAAGTGAGATAAATACTTCAATTTCTGTTTTCCATTTCAAACTTCTCAACAGAAGTCCCTTTGAGACAATACAAGGCTTGTATGTGTCTTGCAACTGAACAACTTACACACATTCTCATATGAATCTATTGATTGCTTTGCTTTAAAAATATGAGCTGGGAATTGTGGCGCCCCATTCTTTGTTCTCAGCCAGAAAGTCGGTTGAGTGTAATATGACTAAGGCAAATACTATGACTCACAAGACATTTTGTAGCAGATCAATTGTTCTTAAAGGATCAGGTGTTTGCCATACAAACAAAAAGATTCAAGCTACAATTTTACAATGACATTCTTACTTTCCGTTTCTTGTATTTCTTTTGTTCTTTGCTTTTTGACATCTTTTCATTTATTTCAAATAATGAAGAACCAACAGACTGTTACAGCAAATATATTGAAGCAACATGAATTGCTGAGAGGATTTCTTTATTGATGTGTGTCTTAATGTCTCAGACATATTTTTTTCTTTGATCAACTTAAAAGGAAATCTTGGCACAGCATGAGTTGATGTGTTTGCTGCAGTGACACAACTCTCAATTATTTGTTTTTATTTTGTTTGGAAAATGATGAATGAAAACTTCCTCCCCATCTGTTTTTCACTTTGAATATCTTTTTTTTTTTTTTAATCTTTTTTGATAATCTGTTGTCACTCCTCCAATCCATCCAATTAAAAAATAGAATCATTTCCTGGATGCGACAGCTGCCGCACAGCTAAGTTAAAAACTTTCCACCCAAAAACCCAGAAAACCATTACAGACCTATTTAAGTCATACTGGATTAGGTTTCAGTCAAGAGCCGTTGCCAGATGGTTTTCTGCTAAAGGATTTTCAGTTAATACTGCACTATAATATATCTACTTCTTGTCTCCCTGCTTCCTTTCATTTTCCCCCACTATTTCAGTCACTCCAGAGAGTCTGGATTCTTCTGTGTCTAATTACCATGACGACTTGATAAGGCTGTATGAATACTGTATTTGATTATGCTGTACTCGACCTGGTTGCACCACTCTGTGTTGCATACTAGGAATGAGAGCTGGGAATTCCCTGCTGTCTCTCAAGCACACATGCATATGTCAACTGCATATCTATGCATGATTACACACAGTATTGTATGACTTGCAAACTGACAGTACATGTGTGCTTTAACTTCCATCCATCCATTTTCTATACCTGTTTGTCCTGTTAAGGGTCATGTGGGGGCTATAGCCTATCCCAGCAGTCATTGGGCAAGAGGCGGGGTACACCCTGGACAGGTGTTGCCAGTCTATCGCAAGGCTGACACATAGAGACAGACAAACTCATTCACATCTACAGTCAATTTAGAATTTGTACTTTAACTTTCAATTGATCAATGATGGGTCAATCAGACACTCCCTTCTGTAACAGTGTTGCAGAACAAAGCAAACTTTGGAAATTACAAGCCTACATATTTTATAGTGTTTCTACTGTATCTATGTCTGAACATTGTGTCTGAGATTATTCAGTGGGCTGGTGTCCACTCAGTGAAGAGAGCGATAGATGATAGACAAAGGAAAGAGTCAAAGAGAGAAAGACAGGGATTCAAAATGAAAAGTCTACTATCCAATTTGCTGTCTGACAGCAATAGTAGACCAATGGCAGATGTTCAAAAAGACTGATTGATATAATCTTGTGTCCGAGTCACCTTCCCATTTAGTTCCTTTATTCTCTTTGGTAAAAGAATAGTGGTGCTGGTAATTCTTGATGAGACGCATAAATAGCACTGCACAGCAATAACAGCAGTGCATGCCAACTGGAACAGCTAACAGCTGTGGAATTAAAGGGATGGCTGCATTTGTCAAAAGGCCAAGGTTCTCAGTATCAAAACAGAGAAAGAAAGTCTGCAAAATACAAATCATCAAGTTAATGTTAGCTATTGTTAATGTTCAACTTGCTCTTTAGTATGATATCACATTTGAATCTATTTGTCGAGCTTAGCTTGGGGCCCAGTTTATGACTGTGAAGGAAAAAGGTTCAGAGAAGTATGATCTTTTGAGAAAAAACAACTGATACGATATGACCACAACAGCAACTGATTCCCTCCAATGATTCCCAAAGCGGTCTCTAGACATATCTTGATTTGTCAGCCACTTTTCACCAAAGCAACACACACATTGAGCATAAGTGCCACAAAGTTCAAGTTATACTTTACACAAGTGCCAGAGGACTCCAGCAGGTGTATGAAGTCAGAGCCTTTCTCCCTTATGAGTGTGCTGCATTGTGTGATGGCAAACCAGATGACCTCAAGTCATGTTTTCTATTTGTTATACAGTTAGTTTGTACAGTTATGTATACAATATAAAATGGTACTGTAGGCCAACCATGTATTTAATCCCTTCAAAGTATTTGGGAAACTGAATACTGCCAGGTTTTTTATTTGTTAGCCACAATGACTTACCAAGGTCATGTAATTCTTTGCAGCAGGCAGGCATGGATGCAAGAGAGACTGTTGCAATACCAGCAATGACTTTATCACGATTACCTCTCCAAGGTCATAAGTTATCTCTCCCTCCTTCCTGCCCTTATTCTTCACCTCTCATGTTCTCTCCTCTGAGCTACCAAAAAGACGGCCCCAGCTGGATGGAAACTGAACAGGATGAGATGGTTATTTAACTTGGATTCTGATCGATTGCTACCGCAAGATAAGAATCAGATGCTTTATTTTCTTGTAAAGATGCCACATTATTTATAATTAGATACAGGAAGCCATTCCATTTATTATTGACTTTGTCAGGCAATGGAATGGGCAGCCACTGAAGTATTTTGTTTTCTCAGTGACATATAAGGGAGTGAATGACAGTCCCCAAGTAACTGAGATAGAGGCTGAGGCTGAGATTCAGAGATGGGAAACAGTATCTGCGTGTGTGTGTGTGTGTGTGTGTGTGTGTATGTGGTTTGTATACAGAATGTATGGATAAGTGTGTATTGGAGGCTGGGATCAGATTGCACATGTCACATTTTGAATGTGATGAAGTGTCAGCCTAATGTTTGCTGGTCACTGCTGGGCGGCAGACTGATGCTTTCTAATCGTGGACAGCCGTGTATGCTGGACACCTGACAATCACGTGTGATCAGTTTGCATGAAACAAGAACATCATAAGATGATTCTGAGGGAAATGCATCTGTTATTTTCAGTTCACTCTTGGCAGTGTTTTTGTATTTTTACCATGATATTTTTTCTATCAGTGGCACACCAAGAGGAACACTTCAGACTTTTATTCATGAGATGAGTGGCTTAGTGTTTCTTCAGTGATCAACATTGTGGAGCAACTCAACCAGTAATCCTCTCTACATTTTGTTGTGATCAGTCTAATGATTTTAATAATTCAAGACCATCTTGACTGAAACACAATGCCTCTTACAAATGCATATTCATCTTACCTATCTTTAATTGGTTTAGTTAAACTTCATGTCAGTAAGAAATGCAAAACCACCACTGACAGAATCATTTTAACTACTAATTATTACTTGTAGTATATCCACATTGTCAAATTCGCTAATGAAAACCCATTATCCTGCCCCTAATAACCTATTTTTATACTCAGTAGCTTGACCCTTGCTCCTAATGGAGGAATATCATCAAAGCCTTTCCCCTGCAGCTTGTGAGTGAAGCCTCCTGGGCACCGGCTGGTCCCTGGGGTCCTGGCAGATTGACAGCCCAGTGATTCCTGCAGGCTTCTTCCCAAGGCCAAGGGATTTAACTAGACTTCCTGTCTCGGCTATTATACCCTGCTTCTTTTTCTCTGTCACATGCAGCCTTACACACAGCAACACATACACAAACGACTCACACACTTGTAGAGTTTCAGTATATGTATTGAGACACAACAAAACTCTAGGAAAAACTTTATATGGTTTTAGGCAGGAAGGGCGATAATGACACGAATTGTGCAGGTCTACAGCTTGTGTGTTGTTCTGTATGATTAACACACAGAGGAATAATTTTTTAAAATCCTTGTCTGATCCTGGCAAATACAGACTCATCTGTTCCATTCTGTGCATGTTGTTTGCTTCTTGAATCCCTGGGCTCCAAGCTTATTGGAATACATCCTGCTTGGGAAAGGGTAACATGATACTTACCCCACACCTAACAAGCGCGCACACACATACACACACACACACAAGTACACTGCTGTTTATGCATGCACGCACACAAACACACATACACACATTTTTCCTTTCATGTGGTATATAAGCCATGTTCTCACTCTCCTCCTGATATTATGCCAAAGTTCACATGCAATAATAGTATTTTCTTACTCTTCCTCAACAGATCTGAAAATGGCAACTTTGGCCCTGAGAAAATCAAGCAGATTTACGCAAAGTCATCTGAATGCATGAATTATTAAGAGCACTGCTGGGCACCGGTTCATATTCACTTAATGCTGGGAGTCACAGGAAATGTTCCACTTTATAGATTAAAAACATGTTAAGTGATGCTCAGAGCAGCAACAGAGTGAAACACATTTTGAAGATGACCTGCTGTACCGCTGAAAGGGAAAACTAGTGATAATAATCAAAAACCAGCAAAAACATGATATGATATGAAAGTTTGTAAACAAGATGTATCTCAGTAATTGTTAACTTCATTATCTCTTCAACTGTTAACTTTGCTGCTAATTTAACCAAGAAGATGGTGGAGACCAAAGCTTTGCAGACTCATTGTCATCCCAGGTTGTGTAGGCGGCTAAATGCTGATTCATAACAAGCTGTTGTTGCTTTCATCTGATGTGAAGTGATGCCAGGGCTTAGGCTACAGGGCAGACTGTCTAATAGCATTGATCAACACTTTGTGCTGATCATGCTAAAAGTGGAGGAAAAAAAGGTTTTATGAGGATGAACTAATTTGATGTCTTATGAGGGGAAGTGGGAGAATAGATTGTGAGCGTCTGCTGTTATCCAACACAAATATGTGTAACACAGTGGGGGACCAGTTAGTGTTTTTATAATCTGTTTTGAAGGCATGATGAGCATAGTTTGTTTTGCTGCATCTCACAAATGTTGGACTGCAGGCAGATACTTCAAATATGGTAGTAATGTGCTAAGCAAATTATTTTAGTTGCACGCTTCAACACACACCAAGTTGTGCATCATCATGTGTCCATGAGTTCATCCGTCGGTCTGCGTTGCGCTCGTGTGTGTGTGTCGTGTTTGTCTGTGCATGTTGTGTGTGTGTTCAGCAGCATGCTCCATGGAGGCAGCTGTGTCAGAAGGCCACACACATGCAGGAGAGCAGAGATGTTCAATGCAAGCATCACCTCTAATGAGCAAAGAGAGCAGCAGAGCTCTGAAAATACCATACCTGCACCCTGGCGGCACTGCTTGTTAGCCCTGTGCAACCCCCTGTAGGCATGTGCATACACACGTGTCCTCCTGTACTCTTGCTTTCTTTGCACCACACACACCCACACCTCCTTTCCTCTCTACAAACCTATGATATCACAAATATCACAATGTTACAGCAGAAATGTCAAGAAGCTGCAGGAGACTTTGAATCAAATATTTGGCATAATTTTCTGACACAACAAACTGATGCTTTATTCTGGAATACTGATAAAGTGCTTATTCAAAAAAATAAAAAATCAGTCTTGCTCTTTATGGATCTGTGGTTTAAAATTTTGACAATTAAGAACAACTAATGACAGAACAACTGTTCAGCAAAAGCCCAAAGAGATCTGAATCTATATTCAGTCAAGAGGAAAAAATCAGACTATGAGTTGCAGCAGAGTTGATAGAAAATAAATGTGTGGGTTGTTCTTAGATATCAGACTGTCTGACCATCACTTACTGAAGTTCATGGAAAATGGAGTTTTCAGACTTCCCCCAGAACCCTTGTTCGTGACTGCTTCTAAATGAACAATGATCATGATGTATTATTGACAATGATGATAATGTGTTATTGAGGAAGATGATAATGATTCATCTGCATGCAAATGTTTTTAAGGATAACAAGTGAATCTATTATTAGTTTTCTGCTGCTATATTCTTTCATCACTGGAATCAGAGCATCACTAATGCACTTCTTGGAGAATAAATCATTCTTATTTTCTGTCTCAACCTTGTCTCATAGCTATCATCACAAATTACACACTGCAGCTGTTCGCTATTGTGAAACCATCTGATACACTGGTAGATCTGAACGTTCTTATAAAAACAAATAATGTGTCAAATATTATTATGGAATCAGTTATTAAAGATTTTTGTAATCAAAATGCCATGTTTGAAAACTAGAAGGGCACAGAGAACAATTCTCCAGCGTACTGAAACCAATGGCAGTCTTGAAGGTAGGAAAAATAATACTAATATTTATTGCTCCAGTAGTATGTTTTGGAAAATGACTGGCAGTAAAGTAACATGTATTGTATGTAGGTTGTATTTATTGGGCTCAAACATGCAAAATCACTGGTATGCTCCTTTAAAAACAAAAACCAAACCAACAAATGAGAGAGAAAACATACCTTCCATAGTGGATGTGACTAAAGATTTCAATTCTGATGTTCTAATGCATTGTTCTTGTAGGAAAAACCAATGAAAAACATCAGCAGTAACTGTCCAAAACTAATTTCTGCAGCATTATATTCCCCCAAAATATAATTTGGTAATTCACAATAGTTGTGTATGAGCATAAATCATGGGTAGATGCAGTAGGTAATTCACTTTTTACTGTCTCTAGTAGTTTGGCAGGCTGTACTGTTACTGTAATACAGACATGATATAGTATATTTCTGCTTGTTTACAGAGTTCTTCCAATCAAACTTTAATAATCATATAAATATGATTTAATAAAACTCTCAATAAAAATATACCCTTGACTCCATACAACTGTGAAAGAAGAGCTAAAGTAAACAAACTTCAGTACTGTATCAAACACATTTATTTTCCAAGAGAGAGGGTTGCCATGGAGTTTTCATACCGAGGACGCAGAGGTGTGAACGTCTACTGGCTCCAAGAAACAATTTCTAAAGTGGAGTTATAACCATGCTGAGAATTTCAGTTAAAACATGATTCTGTTACAAACACCCACCTTTTCATCCACTCTCATGCAGATTGTTACAGTTTTCATCTGAGATTCTAACATTGATGTCTCATTACCATACTGTCTGGAAGAGTCTTGCTTTGTGCCATTTTACTTTGTTGTTCAGCTCTCTATGGGACTACAAGCTTTTTCTGTCATGTCTTTATTTGTACAAGTTACAGATTTATGTAACTTGAAGCATAAATTACCCTGAGGGCCATGCTATATGCTTCCAGGTTCTTCCATGGCAAATGAAACAGAATTTAAGAACAAAGGCAAACAGGCACAATGCACCATAACACTTTCAAAACCTGTATCAGATGTTAGTGCTGGAAGATACATTTTAATCGATGCTTTAGTCTGTAAAGGATCTGTGTCAGATATCATATCGGGATATCAAGTTTGCATTTCAGATTGTGCGATGAATGTCTTGTGAATCACAGTGTTACAATACATAGGAAAAATTCATCATCCATTTGCATCGGATTTAGACTTGGGTCGTACCAGCAGTTAAGATGTCATAGTTTGGCCCTACATTTCTGATGTTATTAGGATTTTGTTTTAGGCTTCATCTGGTCACAAGAGCACTAAATTGGCCATTGGTGGACAGGTCTTATGTTGCAGATCAAGGACTACCGTTTTGGCTTGACGACCAAAGATGACATCATCACACTCTTGTGACTGAGCAGCCTGTATTCTGTTCTAGACATTCTGCAAACCTAAGATTTGAATTTGCTTCACAATCCTCAAAAAGCAAATGAATCATAATTAATGGTGGGCCACAAGATATAGTAGATGTGTGTGTGTGTGTGTGTGTGTGTGTGTGTGCGCGCACGCACGCATAGATGAGTAAAATGAAGACAGATGTTGATTATTAAATAAAATACAATGAACTTAAACAAAAATTCTAATCTGAGGGTTACTAGAATAGAATAGAATACAAATGTATTGTCTACTATAGGTGGAAATTTGTCTTCGGCACACCGTTAAAAATCAGAACAAGCAAACTTCATACATAGTTAAAATCCATATGACAGAGAAAAGAAAAGAGTGAAATTAAGTGAAAAAGCATCTTTGATATGAAGTTATAAACTTTATTACTTTGCATGTAGACATTGTTGTATTGCATTTTATGCCTAAACTGATGGTGACATAAGCTTAGCTCGAGCTTTGACCCAACTCCCACAATAACCTCAATGACTTCTAAAGGGCAGACATGTTCTTTAGTAAATCACCTAGCATCACTACAACATGTACACCCCATCACACCAACTAACCACAACACACACTATCCATCACTGTATGACCAGCTCCAGCTGAGTAACAGCATTTACAGATTGTCAAGCTCATCAACAGGTTGTAAAATGTCTGGCTCTGCCCTGGATAACATGATGAATCCTTAATGATCACAGTGTGGGGTTAGCATTAAGGCATGACATGTGAATAATAATGGTGTCTATTATTTCCCACTGTGCCACGAATGAAATTAATGTCTTCTGATGTGAACTAATTGGCGGGATGCCTGAGGGTTGAGAGCTAAATAATGGGTAAGGAGTGTGTGTAGCCTATATGTTTGTGTGCAAACACAGATGGAGAGATCTAAGTCTTATAGATGTGTGTGTATCTGTGAATATACCAACATACACACTTACATTTAATCCATCCATCCATGATGTCAGTAATTCTCTATGAATTCTTCAACACACCATAAACTTCAACAGTGGGGGAATGTGAGAAACTTGTTTTCCCAAAGAATATAGTTCAAGGATATGACACACTTTTCCTTATTTTCTAAGATAATACAAAGATGCATAATGTATATTCAGTCATGTATTTCTCATTTTCAGGCTAAGCACTACCTTTTCATAAACAGTTACAGATATATATAGAAAACACTGATATTCACAAATGTCGCTATTTCTATTTGCCTGTACTGTATAAGGGATGTTGTGAGGTGAATCAAATGATTATTATTTGGCATCTAGCATGTGTGCCATTCAATATGCTCTCCTCACTCCTCACTTTTATTTTCTTTATTTTCCTCCTCATCGCTTGCCTTCACTCTTCTTCTTTTCACTTGTCATGTTGCTTATTTTATCAGAATCATTTATCTTTCCCTCTCCTTCCTCTTTCTCTCATGCTGTTTCTCTTACAGTATCTCTTTGCTCCCCTCAGGCCGTCCCTCCCTCTCTGCTCCGTCTATTCTACTCCCAGTCATGTGGCTCTCCGTGCTCCGTTGCCCTTTATGACCTGTAATCCATGCTTATTAAACAAGGTGCCTGTGCTATTAAGAGTGGAAAATGAGGCCTAATGGCGACGCCACTACCTTAATGCCATCTTGCACTTATGGGCGACGCTACATTAGCACCCTAATTCGAGTGGCCTTGCATCGCTGCCTCTAAAAATATTTTCATCATTTTCCTTTCTCCCTACTAACGCTTCACTGTCTCCAGATTGGCAGGGAAGGGCTGCGCTGGATTGTCAGATAGTCAAATCCTCCCAAAAACATATGCCGGGGGGAAGTACAGGTTAAAGGAAGGTAACGGTACATTATCAAGACCATTAGTCCATCAGCACCACACACTACACCTCTTTTATTTTTAACCTCCATGCCCCATATTGAGAAGGACTCTAATGCATCATATGAAAGTGTGGTAGGAGTGTGATGGAGGATATAAAAGGGCCACAGAGAGTTGAAGGTTTGCTAGGATGGCAAATTGATTTATGCCATAGTCACTTATGCCTTTGAGGGACAAATCAGTGGAGACTATGAAAGAGCTCTACATGCTTGGACTTGAACATTAATGGCATCTTCCTGCACCCATATGGATAGCATCTCACATTTCCTGAAGTCCTAATGTATGAAATGCAGGTGGCTGATTTCACATAATCACTAATCACTCTTCAAAAGTATATAATATACAGTATGTTAATCCTTGCACGTCTTATTGTGCTATTGAAGTCTTAGCTTGAATCACAAACAACCTTTCACCAGAATTTTCACTTTTTTCACAAATCTGAGCATGCACTAGATGCATTTCTATATTCTTTTATTCATACATATCACTGTGGTTGATATGGTAATATCTCCCTGACAAAAAAATAAAAAAATAAAAAATTCACTAGGATTTGACTAGGAGCCACATATTGGCGTGGCTGATGTTGAAAGTGTTTCTGAAATAAGGTCATATATGATATTTACCACAGATGCTTTAAGTTAGCTGGTTGTGGATCATCTTCTCTTCTACTTGTATACTGCATTCTGTCATATCACACACGTGATCGACTGGCTTTAGATGAGCCAGGTCTAAAACCATTCCAAAGAGGTTTTAGTTTTTTCTGAATGCTGTAATAAGTTGATGAGGTTATATAACAGAAACTAAAAGTTTTCCATTATTTTGTACCTTCCATGTACTCATTTCACTGCAGTCACACAGTGTGAAGAGACTGACGGCTCGTGGTGAAATGCGCCTACAGCTTGATTGAATAGTGCTGCTTAATTCTGTTTACAATATATTAGATGAGTATATCACCTCCAGCAGGTGAAGTACTGCAGCATATTAATTAAAGTTAATAGGCAGCTAAGGGACAGGGAAGTGGAAGCCTCTGTCAAACAAACATGCTGTGGAAATGAAAAGAGAGAGAAAGAGAGAGAGAGAGAGAGAATCCACACATCCCAAGCACTTACAATCATGAATACCCAAACAGAGACACAAACTGCTTCTTGGCAGAGGTTAAAGGGCAAGTCATGTCATGCCAGAGGCTCTATAATAGGTGTGTAAGAGAACATGTGAGAGTCAGTGTGCGGCATTCATGTTTGGTTAAATTTTATTTATTTTTTTCCTAAATGAAATTTAACAATTTAAAGTTAAATGATCCTTATCAGAACAACTACCAATCCTGGGTTAACGGAGCAAGTAAAAGACCCCCAAAGTGCAGTCACTTACATATGTGCACATTTAAACCAACTAAACCGTCAGGTTGAAGGGGAATGGCCAACCTTGTTCACTGATTTCAAATGCTAACTATAGTGTTATTTTTGTCAGAGAGTTATTTTTGCAGTGTGGTAGTGCAGCTGTATCAAATGATTCAAAGAGTCTTCATATTTGATGTAGTAGTGAGAAGTTTGACATCTGAAGTTTTCAAGTCAACTTATAGAGGTTGCTGGAAATTGAAGCTTGCACCAGCACATGAACTTTTCAACTCGTCTTGTACATTCAAATGCATTACCACAGAATGATAAAGCAACTTTGACCAAAAATAAAGGCAAATAAATTTATATTGGATGGAAAACAGTAGTTGTCTCTAATGCACGAAAAAAACGCTTAAAAATATATTTGGAAAATGTAAGGACTATACAATTGGCTAAAATATGACTGTCGTAAAGGCAAAAAGACAAATGATGCATTCAGAGTTATTATCATAAGTTTTAAGTCATCATATGATATTTGCTCTTAAAGCATTATGTTTTTTCTTGGACAGCACAATATTGTGTAATTTAATATTGATTGATTAATTTCAGGAAGCAAATTGTTCTGCATAATGAAATTATGCTGTATCTTTGTGTAGCCACAGGTGGGATTTGACCCCAAGTTCAGTCTGAAAACAGTCACGTACACTCTTTGATTTACAAAGCATCACGGAGCCAGGGGACTGCATTTACACATTCCCTTTATTTTTCTCTAATGCCACGTCTCTAATGAACAACTCTCGACATGCAGGGCTCTTTCCTCTAGTCTGACTCCCAGCAACCCTTAGCACTCTACAACATACAGCGGTCTGTGTTGCATGCTATGAAATGTTCATACATTCTCTACAAGACACATTGTACAGTACATTTAGACTGTTAATTGTTCTATGGGGGACCTGAGAGTGCTGTTATTTGCTTAGCTGGGACAAACAAAGACTCTTAGGCCACATTTATACTTAATGATAACTCCACATATGGATCCGCCCACATTTGCTATGCGAGTGGTGTTTGCTAACATACTCACTTGCATATTTTATGACAATCTGTAGAATGAAGTGGTGTATCCACTGGGGGGGGCAATGTGAAACAAAAGTATAAATTGTCCCTGTTCTGCATCTGACCACTTTTAAAAGTACTACAGATTTTGCTGCATGCTGTAAACAAAAACTGCATCAATCAAGGCGATGCACATTTCATACTTACGTTATGGGTGAGAGAAGTGTTGATAAAGCGAATGCACACCAGCAAACGAATTCTGCCATGGTGGATCTGCTCCTCTTCATAACTATCAGATTTCAGGGTGTCGCCGTCACTGTGCAGCTAATGCAGCAAAAGCTGTCATTGCCGTTAAATTGAAGATACCAGTTTTTTAAGCTACAGTGATAGTTTACATTGTTTTTATTCATATATTTTATATTGTTGCAAAATTTATGTATATTAGTTCTCAAGGTGCACAACTATTATTATGATTAGTCTAGTTTGTCTGTTTGTCTATGCCTCTAACACAGACTGCTGCTAACGCAATTTAATTGTACTTTGTTCAATGGCAACACAGAATCTTATCTAATTCTAGAAGATGCCTACATCTAATGCAACAAACGAATGCAGGATTTGTGTGGCAGCCATCCTGTGTACCTGTATTGAGGCATGTGGTTTCCGTCATAACATATAAAAATGTAAAAATGTTAGTGTTCTTCTAATGATATATGAAACGATAGATAAAACAGGATCAATTACAGCTGTTGTAAATGTACCTACAGTAAATGCATACTTCTATTTTTCAGTTGTTTTTCAGTTCATTCAGTACTTTCCAGGCTTTTATCAGCTTTTCTCATGCTGCATGTGCTTTCACACGCGGATATAGACCACATGCATGCAGTTGATGTGTTTTTCCCTCTTGACTGCCTCAATCAATTGTTTATTATCCTCAACGATTAAAAAACCTCACAATGATCAATGATCCAATAAGACTCTGTGGGTTTAGCTAAAAGGCCTGTCTGCTTTATCAGTTTCTCTATATTCACTTTGCTAAAGTACACATTTGTAGTATATGAGTTAAAATTCACAACAAAGATCCTGGTTAAATATTATTCACCAATATTCTTCATAATTTTGGTGTATTAGCAATAAAAACCTCTACAAGATTAAGACACAGAAAGTTAATTCAGCATAAAATACAGTTGGAGCTTTTGTCTGCAAACATGTTCAAATATGAGATCCTAAATTATTTGCAAACTTTATGGATTATGCACCAAAATGCATAGAAATGCAACACAGAGAGGAACTGCTATAAGTTTACTACAGTATATGTCAGTATATTCCAGTTTCAATATTGTTGACAATGACAGCTTTTGGAGGATAAATCAGAGTTAGAGAGTATGATTACTGAGGATGACATCAAAATGTGTGAATTCATGTAAGTAAGCAAGAATACAGTAAGTACTCTATGTTGTTTTTATATGCAAAGACTTATACACACATACACAACTATATGATCCAGTTCTATAAATTATTCACCAGAAAATATGGAGATGCCTATTAATAATTAGAAAAGTACAATTTATTGCTTATATACTTTTTAAAAGGTCAGTACATATCCATATTCATCAAAACACCCAGTCTTATGCAACAAAGACTGACCCCAAGCAGGGTATGATCTGTAAGTGAGTGGGCTGAATGTATTTGTTTGTGTGTGTGTGTGTGTGTGTGCATGTGCATGTAAAGTGGTTGAGTAACACTGAGGTGACCTCTTGACCTCTGCTGATTTTCTTAGCATAAAAAATAAGATTGAGCTGCTGTAAAGATGTCCATGTTGTGCAGCTGCTTCAAGGTCTGTCAGTGTCATTCTGCAGACGTAGCTCATGGTGCTCGAGTTGAAAACCAGGATGACACAGGCTCATAATTTATGCTCACTTTAGAAGAAATGTCATCGAATGCTTTGGTGACTACATTTTTCCACCCTCAAATTATTTCATTAACCATCAGTCCTTTTGTACTCCAATCACTACGAGTCATATTCAGAGTTGAGATGTGCATGCATAAACAAAATTGACAAACTCTGTATTCAGACTTAAGATTTGCTTGAGGACATTTGCCTTTCAGGTGTGTCTTGTGATTGAGGGCGGAGTTTCCCCCCACACAGATGTGTTTGCAGATATCCTTAATTTAGATTTGGTACTTAAGTTCATTTCCCCTGCATTGTATCCACTCCAGCAGGAAGTATAAGTAAGTTCCATGTTCAGTAACTGTTAAGTAGGGCTGGGCGATAAATCGATTTAATCGATTAATTCGAGTTTACGTTTTGGCACAATGTATAAAATGGCTGAATCGGAAAATCGAGTCTTTTTTTTTTTTGTTGTTGTTTTTTAAACTACTACCTAACTATTTTTAATGGGGAAAATGCAGCAACGGGGCGCTGTCCATCAATCAAGCCCGTTCCTGTTTTGTGGCGTTAAACCTACAAGCCCTGTTTATACTTTCTGGTGTCCGTGAGGGTCTGCGGCTCCGCCTGCAGTGGATACGGTCACGGTTTCCAACCTTACCAATCAATGGTCCGTCACGTTCGCTGATGTCACACCCACGAAGCTTTCAGCAGGTCAGACATGCTAGCAAGATGGCAACACTTTGACTGAAGATGAGCTCGTTTCTAAAAAAAAAAAGATAACGTCACTTCATCGTTTGGAAGTTGTTCGGTTTTGCGCTTCACGGCACGGAGCTCCTATAAACTTTACAGACCCGTTTACTCCACGCTGTGAAGCGTGGAGTAAACGGGTCTGTAGGTGGAATACTGTAACATGTCAGAGCATCAAGAGGCAGCAGACAGGCTGGTGTTCTTCACAAGGACATAACTCTAAAAAGCTTTTATTTTAAAAGTTTTTGTTTAGAAAGCCCGACAATTTATTATTTTAATAAAGAAAATACTCATTTGCATTAAGGTTTTTTTTTAATAGTTTAGAGACCCCCCCCCCCCCCCCCCCCCCCCCCCCCCCCCCCCCCCCCCCCCNAAAAAAAAAAAAAAAAAAAAAATTGATTAAAATCGAAAATCAGTGCCATCAGTGTGAAAAAAAAAATCAAGATTTTATTTTCAGACCATATCGCCCAGCCCTACTGTTAAATACTAGAAAACATTTTTAACTGGCTGAATTTCATGTGTTTTTGCAGTATAACACACACTTACACAACACTGCCCAAAACATTTTAACCAGCAACTGCTGTGCACACATCTCCATGATGAGTTGATACAAAAGCACATTTAACTCTTGACTCGATTTAAATGGTCCTATTTAAGTGGCCAGCTTAACCCACAAACTGTGAATATGACCCTAACCAAACAATGTGACCATGCTGCTCATACTTATACTGTATATCTACTTTTTTCCATTAGGGTGTTATACCACCCATCTCACCTTGACTGAATATTTACCCACAAGGTTCTTCACAAATAAATGTAATCTATTCTCTTCAGTGCCACACAAGTAAACTTTTAGCTACAAGTGTAGAGCCAGACTAAAAAAAAAAGAAGAGATAAACACTGGCGATCCACCACTGTGAATTAATAAACCATCCCTGCTGTTTTCCTTTATTCTGCTGCTTGAGGGCAGTGGAAGTTCGGCTGTATTGTTTCTCCTCCACCCAGTCTTCCCTTGCCTGCTCTTTGAAGACTCCATTGTTCCCTCACTTCAAGCCGTCCCTGATCCTTTCAAGTGATGCCTGCTTGATTACACAGGATAAGTACTTGGCAGGCTGTTTTCTCCTCCCCCTGAGGCAGGTAGACAAACTTTGGTCATTACCATAATAAGGTAAATCAGACTATAAAGTGTTGCATTGCTTCAATGGGAGCCCTGAAGAAAACCGCTGACAGAAGTGTAATTCGCTGGCAGATCTTCAGGGGGAGAAAGCTTGTTTGTAATTGCCTCAGCTTCAACACACTCCGCCTTTTGAAAAATAGACTCCACTTGACTCCTGTAAGAGAAGTCTTTCAGTGAAGTGTTGTACTTTGATGAGCAAGTGGTTGGTAAATGGACTGTGCGTTCCTATGTGGGCCCCTAAACGAGGGCACTTTTGCAAAATATGGCAGAATGGAGACGTATGATTCAGCATGTGTAATTTAGAGCTATGACAGCCTTTTCTAAATTACAAGCACTGACTCTTCCTAATGAACATACACTGAATATGCATTTTGCAATACGGCTCCAGCACTGACTATTCAGCAACTCTGGACAAGTCATTAGAAAAGATATTCATCTTGACTATGCTAGTCATTTCATATCACGTAATGAGGATCTTATTAATCACTGAGTCATAAAATAGTAGATATATTAGTCCATCACATAGTTCACATGATTGCCCTGTTGTTATTATGCTACTATACTATATTACCATTAATCGATCTTCTGAAGTCACAGCTTAAGTCTATTTAAAGGATCGTGGGTTTTTTTTCCCCATGTTTGAGCCTAATAAATACAACCTACATGCACATTACGTTACTGCCAACCATATTCCAAAATATACTACTGTAGCAGAACATATTAGAATTATTTTTCCTGCTTTCCAGACTGCATTGGTTTCAGTTTATTCCAGTATGCTATACTGTAAGAATCAACTCATAGAGACTTGAAATGTGCTTGAGATACGTAATCCATCATAGCGAACCACACGCCATTATTACTTTTGAGCAAAGTTAATTTTACCGATACGTCATGGAGCTGCATGTAATAAAATGCATTCCTCCACCAGGGCATATAGTCCAAGAAGGAAAACTAAAATGCAGTTTTATATTTTGGAAAAAAAAAGTTGTCAGAAACATAACATGTATGCAAAAGTATCTGTTGGGCTCAAACATGCAAAATCACCAGTACGATCCTTTAAGAACTACATTAGAGCAAACAGTGCATCGTCATAAGTTCATGTGTTTTACCTAATGACAAAAAAATGATCAATAACTGACAACAGCAAAGCGTGGGGCAAGTCTGTGCCAACCTGTTTTGCTTCAAAGTAACCAGACTAAATACCTCCAGAGAAAACAACCCCATGCCATGCACATTAAACTGCTCTGCCACCCCTCCTCTGCCAGGCCTCACTTTGCAGACCTCTCAGGGTTTTCATTCTTAACATCCTGCTGATGAAGGAAAAGTGATCTGGGTCTGACTGCAGGCACCTTGTCCACTGAGCCGAGGCCGATGACTTACATCTCCTTCTGAGCCTCCTAGAAGCAGTTCAATACTACTTTAACATTTCAGGGCTGAACTCAACCCCTTGCAGCCCTGTTTGGCAGTGTCGAGTGGGGTGAGAGGAATGGCTTTCTATATTGCTTGATGTTGCTGTAAATGATGATGACAAATTGATGTGAAGTTTCATGACATCATCATTATGATTACTTTTCAAAATCTACAGCAGACTCTGAATACTCTCACAAGTGAATGTGCTGTATGTGATTTGTGCTAATCACCCATCACATCAAGTCCATTTTGAATACCTTTTTCCAATCATTTCCTTTTGCTTTGATAAAAACTAAAATCCGTAGCTGTAGGGACAAATTTGTCAGAAAAAATGGTATGAGTTTAGGATAAACAACCTTGGAAACAGAGTACTACTTTTCATAAAATTTTTGCAGAGTTTCAAATAGATTTCAAATAGACATGGAAAGATGAAAGATATTCTATACAATACCATTCAATATTTATTTTATGATATAGGATGATCCTTCAAAATTTTAATATGCAATTTTTGATCACACTAATTAGTGTGTCTTATATAAGATTTATTTAATTTATTTGTTGTAAGTTTTTAGACATTAAAGGAGGATTCTTTCAATTTTACACATCAACTTTAGTTTATTGGTCTCGGCAGGCACTGCTCAGCATGTGAAAACAATTGTATGAAAGCTTTTGTGGAGTTTGAGAGCACTGTGCAATGACCTCTATGACATCACAAGGGTTATTTTGTGTCAATGCATAAGTAAAGAACTAAAAAGCCACTCCAAGAAATATATAACAAATTCAATCCCACCCTCAACTACTACAAATGCCTTTAGTTTTCAAACTTGTCATCTTTTGCACCAACAGGTACCCCTTGTGAAGTCATAGAGGTCAGTTTCCCTGACTTTGCACATCTCCCTCTAATTTCAAAAAAGCTTTTAAACAGTTGTTCTCACATGCTAAAATAGTGCTCCCATGACCAAAAAAAGTGAAAATGATGTGTAAAATTAGCTGAGTTACCCTTTAACTGTGGGTTTGCAATGCAAGTAAATTTTTTTGACAAATGTAGTATCTAAGTCTTACAAATGATTTTATTTAGATGTTGTAAAGAAAATGTGACTGCATGCCTTCAGTCCAACATGTTCTATCTGATTTTGCTTCTTTTTTTTTTACAGTAATTACAACAACAGAAATTAATATTTTTTGTTATTCCACATTCATTTAAGCCATAAAGCATAACATAAATTATTATTAATAGCAATCTGTTTTTCAAGGTTCTGTGCATTATGAAATTGATCCACAGCATATTTTTGATTGTAAACTCAGGTATGGGTTTTTGCTCCTAGTGACAATACAGACTCATTCTCTAAAATAGTATATGGATTAGAATTAAGCTGGAGTTTGTATAATTATAGCAAAACAGACCTATACTCCCTCAGACTCCTTCAGTGCAGAGAGAGAGAAGGAGAGAAACTAATCAGATTTATCGCAGGGTAGCTTTATAATTATTTACTCCATTAGCCATTAGTGGTCGACACAAAGTGCACTGGCTCGCAAAATTAGAATCCTTATCTGAATGTTCCAGAACCTTCGCTATATTCTCGAAAGGAATGTGTAAATGCAGCAGGATGCGCCTTATCCAGGAAGCAGTGAAGGACATTTTGAGGACACATCGTTATATGGCACCAAGCTGTTTTGGTGGTGTTTTGATGTCATGTGGGAAGTCAAACTCGTGTATCAAAAAGGGCCAGAGTTTATTTGTTTTTATTTGTTTGTTTGTTTATTTATTTATTTATTGNGGGGGTCATTTGCTTCTTGAGAATGTGTCATCTTAGCATTCCAGTTAGAATGCTTGAATTATTTCAATTTGTTCAGAACTGAAAGATATCCAGCTCAATTCTCCATGATATGTATATAAGCACACCGAAAATATAAATATGCTTCCATACTAAGCTCATAACATTCACTTAAAGCAGTGAACATAAAAGCCTTCAGTTCAGATTTACATTCTATTAAAAAAAAAAAATTAAAAAAAGTTCATTTTCTGTCTCCTTAATGGCCTCATTCTTTCTGAACGATGCATGTCTGCTGTGGGTGCAATAACAGATTCATGGATAGATAGATAGATAGATAGATAGATAGATAGATAGATAGATAGATAGATAGATAGATAGATAGAATAAACACATCAATGCAGGATATAAATGAGCACAACACACCCAATGTAAATCCCTACAGGAGGGACATATTTGTGAGATAAATCTGCCCACAAATCAAAAATATAATCCACCTCCTCTCCCCAGCTCCACTCTCGCTTTTTAGAAGTTATTCGTGTTGCGACCCAGTAAATGAGTACCTGAACCTGGACAACAGCTTTTAATAACGTAACAATCCATGTACTGATTCAGTCACAACACAGGCAGAATCTGGATAAAGAGAATGTTTTTTTGGTTTTTTTTTAAAAAGTAAATCCTGTCACTGGATGTCATTATCTTGATAACATATCCAGATTCAAAGATCACATTTGTGGTCTGATCAGCCATCAGCTTCATTTATTTATTTTCATTGGCAGTGTTCAGGAAGGTTGGTGGTAAGAAAATATCAGGGTTCAGGTCTAAGACAAGTGCTTTTTAATCCCAGACTTCCCATTGACATGGAGGGCTTCCATCAACCCCTTGGGGCTCTCAGTGGGAATTTGACCTTTCCGCTTCGCTTGGAGGATAATTGAAGCAAAGACGGTAGTAGTTCTAGTGTGCAAAGACCCACTTAGCTGTACTGTGCACAGATTCCTCCTTGTACTGTTTTCACATGCCACAACTACAAATAAGATGCACAGTGCACAGAGACCAAGTCAAAAAATCCAGGAAAATATTGTACCTTTACAGAAGAGGCACTGATACATGTTAAAAGCTGAGGAAGTGTGTCAGAAGAAAATGTAGAGGAGAGGGAATGCCAATGTTACAAATGATGTTTATTTATCTGGGTAGCTGAGAGGATCAATACTATCTCATGGTCTTCCTGTAGGAATAGTCAAGTCAAATGGCAAAGAGGGGCACTACAGGACTGAAGGCATCCAGGAGTCAACGAGACCCCGGCACACTGATAGAAGTTTCTGTCTGGGGCTCTCCTCTTTTTTTTTTTTTTTTTTNTTTTTTTTTTTTTTTTTGCCAGCCCAAAGAAATTTCAAGTACCTCCATCGTCTCAAAGTCTCAAGTGCAGTTGTAGTGGGATAGTGCAATCTTCTGCAATTTCTGAATCATGTTGCAGTTTACAGACAGTCTCCACTGCGGTTGCTTTAAACTTTGAATAACGAAGCAGATGGGATTTTGAGAGTTCACTTCAAAAGTTGAGGGGTTTGATGGTTGTTGTAATGAGAGAATTTGTGGTTATTGAGTGCAATAATTTGTACGAAAAATTCACGGTTCAACTTCAAGATACTTTTTAATACATCAGAGGACTGAAATAAAGTATTACTGTAGTTTATAGTTCTACAACCTCTAACTCTTTGGTTAGTGATGCATCCATGCAGGAAGTTAGGATTATATTGAATATTCAAACAGCTAAGTGTCTTTAGGGCATCAAACAAATAATATCTTTTTCATTTTCAATAGAAACCATGTCCATCATACACTGTGCTGTTGCTTGAACCAGACTTTGAAACCTTTTTTGTCTGATCAACGTACATTCCTATATTTATTTCAAAGGTACCTGTGGAACAGTGCGGGGACAGATGAAAACATGGTAAGAGCTCTCATCGAACATCCAAACTTTAAACATTTCTTCTATTTTCCAGGAGAATTCACAGAGAGAGACGCCATTGTCAAAAGAATGCAATTGCCAAACAGTAAGTCTTCTACAAGCTTTCAATAAGCTTTTTGATATATCTCGCATTGTGAGAGAGAATGTTGTCCTGTTTTTTTTTTTTTTTNTTTTTTTTTTTTTTTGTTTTTGTTTTTTTTTTCCTGCTATCATTGGATTGTATGTGAGTAGTATAAATAACGTGAAGTTTCTCTCCATTTAATTAAGAAGTAGATCTAGGATGTGTTTAGCCTAGCTTAGCACATAGGAAGCAGGAAGAAGCAGCTCAGATGATAATGGAAAAATACACCATCCAAACAAAACTTGCCTTATTTACTCTTGTATGTAAGCAAGTTACTAACCAATACATCAGATATGCTTTGAAAAGGTTTGGAACTGTGTAATCTGTTTGAATCCACATCTGTATCAGCATCAGACTAGCTAATGGTGATCATTCCTAAAACTTGTTCACCACATGATGAGGACAGGATTTTTTTTTTTTAATTTTTTTTTTTTTTTAGTAGCTGCATGTAATCACGGCAGCCAGTGGTTATTGTTGAAAAACAAAACAGCTCCAATGCTTCTTTTTAACTCTGCCAGGGATGCTATCTTTTCCCCTGCATCTTTTATTTGGTTTGTTTAAAGACAGTTGCAGCAAGACTTCTCCTGCATTCCGCTTCATGCACATGTTCTCACATACCACCGTCCCGGGTAATAGCAGGAACTTTTCCTGACTTGAGTGCATGTGTGAAAGGGACTAATGACTTTTTCTTATAGATGAATGAATTAGCTGGCTGCTTTTCCTGTTGATGGTTTCAGGAAAAAAACAAAAAACAAAAACAAAATCAGAAATATAACTAACGTATCTCTTCAGTTTGCAAAGAACATTTTCCTTTTCAGCTGAAGGTCTTCTCTTGTTCAAAAGATTTCTAATACTGTAGAACTATAATGGTATAGGACTGACTTACCACATTGCACTGAGAGCATGAAGGCGAGCAGCATTAAACATGAAGCAATTGACTGTAAAGGTGATGTCTATTATTGAATTGCCCAGAAAGTTACACCATGACACTTATGAATGCTATCTAACATCTGCAGCATAAGATTAGTCATATGTAAATGTTTTCAATCAAATTAGGTTTCAGGTTTATTTGAATATTCACATAATTTTCTCCACATCCTACCATTAAGATGATGTTGTGTCTTAACATGTCAGTTGTATTTCTTGAAGCATCTCTGTTTAGCTTAGTGTTTCATTCTTTTCATTGCTCAAATGTGTCCATTTTACAATGCTTCAGTACATTTCCTTTCAGGTTTGATTTCAGAATACCTCTTTTGAAACATGATTTGCAGACACTCGCTGTTTATCTCTGCCAGCCACTTGAGACAGAATGCAGAGGCAGATAGAGAGCAGCTCATGTAAAAAGGAACCGTGTTGACCTTAACACATGTAACCCACAAGGGAGCTTAAACATTCTGGCTAAATGAAGGCTCAGTCAGATAGACATTAAATGGAACACAGGAAGCCCTTTCCATCTCAGTATCCCCCCGTGTCAGAATGCAGTCAGTGTGTTCCTCAGTTACCAGTTACTGCACTCAACCAAACACCAATACACACACACACACACACACACACACACACACACACACACACACACACCCCTGCATACTTTACTTATTCACTGTCTCTCCACATTGGCAGACATGACAACTATCTTCTTTTTATTTTTGGTCTTGCATTTCTGGGATTTTTGGGTTCAAGGGTCAAGGTTTATTAAATGTCCTAAAAGGAAATTTACTTTTGCATAGGCATTATTGCCAGACATAAAACATAACAAACAGTACCAAAACATAAGTGAAGTACATGAAATAGGACAACCGAAAGACCAAAAATATGAAGACACTCCCCACAGCAAGAATTCAAAAAAATAATAATAACAATAATCAGAATAAAACACAATATAAGAATGAAATATCAATAACTTACAGATAAAAATCCAATAAATAATAAAAGTGCTCCTAAAAATATTAAAATGCCAACAAAGTGAGCTAGCGCAGTAATTTTAACTTATCAACAGCAACTGGGATAAAAGACACTCTGGCCCGCTGAGTTCTAGGACTCGACATTCTGTAGCAGCGGCCTGAAAGGAGCAGATCAAACTCCTCAAAAAGTGGATGATCAGGACAGTAGAGTATAGGATGTGCCTTACTGATAATGCGTTTATTAAAGATTTCAGCAACAGATTTCTCTGTAATCAGTCCATTCATAGGAAAAAAAGACAGTCAAATTAAAATATTAGAAAGTTATTACGTTCTTCTATCTCCACAGTCGCCATATACCTTTGTTTTCACATGCTGAATCGTGCTTCCCATTAGACATCTTCATGGATCTACTTACTTCCTAGAAATCAAGACCCAACCCAGAACCCGAGTTGAGCTGGGTCCGAATTACAGTATATTCAGTCTAATCAGACTGGGTCTGGTCCTGTGCTATTGCCTCAGGTTTTGTCTGTGAATCAGTATGTCAGTATGTCTGTGGATCCAAACATACTTTCTATCAGCACTGATTAAGTGATGTGTCATCTCCACAGGAGAAAATGTTCTTTTTAAGGTGAGATGGAGAATATGAACTGAAATGAAGAAAAAAATGGAGGCATTCTTTGCTTACATGAGGAACAAGTTGAAAGAAAAGCTCCTTATTAATTGGTGGTGCATCCAGGCTGCTGGCAGTTTTGGTGTTCTCTCTGTATTTGAGTCTGTTCAGGTTGATCGCATTTTGGGTTGTGTCTAATTTTCATCTGGCATATTTTGGATCAGGTCCGACTGTCCTCCAGTCCCTTTTGGGTCAGGTCTCTTTAAAAACAAATGAATTTAAACACATCAAGTTCAGTTAGGTTTTTCCATGCACCACTACCAGCAAACTGGTTTGAGTTCCCCTGTAGTGTAAGTATGTGATAGAGTATCTCATGTCCTGGCTTGTCATGATTACATAATAATTACAGAGATTCAGCATTCATATTTTAATGTCTCATTCAGGTATTCCCATATTGATGAGGTAGAGTATATTCAGTAAGAAAACAGAGATTGTGTAACCTTGTGACTGTAACCTCTAAAGCACTCTGTTCTCTTGTGATGAGATGTCTTGGGCAGCCACTTAACCTACACCATGTCTTCTGGGAACCAATGACATTTTGGAGACAGTGCCAACACTCTCCAGACTCCAGGTGCAATGACCAGTCATCTTCCTTGAACATTATCAGACCCAAATCCCAACACTCAATCCCTATCTAGCCATGCAGCTGAAACAGAGACTGGCAAAAACTCTCCCAAAGTATTATTGATTGCTGAAGGTCAATAAATGAATCAGCCATGGGTGTAGATTTAGGTAGGGACTGTAGGGACACATCCCTAACAATACTGAGTCGCTACTGAATTGCCCCAGAAATATTTGTAAGGATCTCAAATGATCTTGTCGCTTAAAGTCCAGCGGAGCCAGTCAGATCTATAGGCAGAGTTGCCAGGTTTGTGTTTTCTGTAAAAAAGCAGCTGTTCTGAATGGTAAGACAACGCTGTGATACCTGCTGATCTGGAAACCCACAGTCAGGCTGCACATCTGTCTGCTGCCCGACAGAGCAATTTACAGCAGCAGATTTGAAGCAGTAAATTATTATAGTTTAAATGATCAAACATCACAGAATTCAGACAGAATTTGGTTTTAACATTGTCCAGGACATAATATGCTCAGTCGTGCATTTTTACTTGTTGTCTCTATGTTTTTCTGTCTCATACACATACAAAGAGGTTGATTGTTCAAAATAGTTACTGTATTCACATGTGTATTTAGGATAGAACTAGGTCACTCAATTGTTGAGATTTAAATGAATTTTATCAGGAAAGTCCTGGTAGCAGCAGTTTGACACCGCAGGTGGAGATGCAGGGCTCAGATGAGCTGTTATACACACAGTGAAACAACTCAGGCATCTGACTGGTCAGTTTAATATTAAGTCTTTCCAACTGGATAAAATCCTTGTCAATCAACTCAAAACTTGTAAAAAGTTATGATGCGTTCTGATTGGCTGCTTTCAGTATACTGATGGATGCAGGGGATTTTTGTCTAAAGTGGAATAATGGAGACAAAAACTTATAATTTTTTAGAAAATTATCTTCAATGTTGGTAAGAATGCAAATTTATTCCATATTTTTGCGTGTTCTGGTCAGCTGTCAGAATTTAATGCACCAGTGAGCAGCCTGTTGGAAGCGTTATTGGCATGTATCCAGGTTTTTGTTGTTTTGTCAGCTATTGTTGCCATGCAAACAAATGGGTTTTTTTTTGTTTGTTTTTTGGTGATTAAACAAAATATTGATTTTTTTTTTTTTAAATGTTTTTAAATGTTTTGAATAATTTCATTCATTGATCACATCTCTCACATAAAGACAGACTGTGGATGCCGGCATCTGAGCCATTAGGAGGCCTGCAATAGGAGGAATGAGAAAAAAGCCATACAAGTCATGTTGACATAAATAATAAATGCATAAATAATGAATTAATACATAAATGAACAAAGAAAATAGTTTACACAATCAAGTTGTTTGTATGTATGACATAGAAAAGCATAGGACACAGCAAGTGCACGCACAACTATGCATGTTGCTCATCTGGAAAAAAAAGTCCCTACCAATGCTGAAACTAAACCTATGTCCTTGGAATCAGCAAAGCATGAGATTCAGAATAAGATCTGTGTATTTGGATTACATATTCCTTCTTCCTCCACCAAAGATGTTTTAACTAGCATTTCTGTGTCTTTCTGTGTCTTTGTTTGCGGAATATCTTCAAAAGTAACAGACAGACACGAAATTGTGGAAATTGGGTCAAGAAAATGCTGATTACACTTTGAGGCACATCCAGGCTGGGATACTGATCAAGGATTTTATTTATTTATTTATTTCACTTACTTACTTACCTAATATAATATAATATTAAACACAGGACATTTTTCTACATGTTGGTCTGTTACATGAAAACTAAGATACCAATATTAAAAATTCTGGCATGTGTATCTATCCTATGATGCTGGCAGATTAAAGTATATGCTCAGACAAGCATCCTATTTATCACTGTACATTAAAAAATAAGGCTGAAAACATGAAACAACCATCAGCGTGTAGCTGAGATGATCTTTATTAATCCTGGCTGGGGATTAATGAAGTTAAAGTTAGGATTGCTATTTGCTGGTTCAGATGTAAAACTGTTTGGACATATTTCCAAAGGTTATGGAGGTAGAGCTGGAAGAAGATGAGGTCCATATTACTCCTGCTGCTTTATCACGCAATGAATTTGCGTGATAAATCTTATTTTTATTTTTTTTTTAATTTTTTTTTTTTTACTGATTTCATGGTAATGATAGAAAAAGTCTGTCTATTGTCTTCTGTCAATATTGGCATAAAAGCGAAATCAGAGAACTGTTGGGCCTTATTAGATGTGCACTATGTTGTTTTATTATAAGACTGGAAAAAACACAGTACGCTTTCATGAAATTCACATTTTGCTGTCAAAAGTGCAGGCCTCTCTAGTTTAGACCCTTTGTGGCATTAGTAAATGTTTACCTTTTCCATTTCTATTTTTCAACTTTTTTGCAACACCCCTCAAAAATAATCACAACAGTTTCCTGTTTGTGCCTGATTTTTGTTGGAAACATCAGACTCCTCAAAGATGCTGCTTCTGCATCATGTTGCTCTCAGAGGGTACATTTTTATTCAAAACTCATTATTACTCAAGGCTATACATTCAAAGTTGCTCCCACTCTCCTGTCCAAATAGATTTCTGCAGAGATTTGTATTATTTAGAAAGCAAAATGCAGCCATTTCAGAGGTGCCTATTGTTGAGTTTGCCTCACCAGCTCCCCGTCTCTGCATGCCGCATAAAGGACTTTTATGTTAATGTGCTGTCCCCCACACAACGCTCAGCAATGACTCAATTGTCCTGAGACTGCGCCCTTTTTCCTCACACTTAGGTGCATATTGTGCATCCACACCTTCTACCCCATTCTCATTGTGGCTGAGTTTGGACCCTGGCCCAGTTTCAGTCGGTGTTTTTATAAAGTTTACTATTGCACCAAAAATGGACAAATGTCATGTCTGAATGAGAACAGTCCAGATGAATATTATTAATCTTTCTGCGGTAAAAGCAGTTTTTCCCAAGGGTGTTGCAATTTGTGTGATGATTACCTGTTTATATTTGTTAACAGTTAGAATGCAAGTTTTTGAACGTCAGTTTGGAATTTGTTAGATTTAGTTCAGGTCATTTGTTCATATAATGACTCGACTGCTAGATGACATTTTGTTTGACATGACACAAACCACGAATGATAAAACGGATTATAAGAAGGTTTAGGCACTCAGTTTTCCCAGATACCTACAGTAGGTAGAAACAGGAAAACAGTACATCTCATGTGTCTAGTACTCTTACACAAAGAAATAAAAAAAAGGGGAATAAATAATTTTTTTTAATAATTAATAATGTTTAAATACCAATGTTATACTGCATAACATTGGTACCATCCATTGAGCACCAAAGTGAAATACAGTGATTACTCCAGTGTGCTGTGCCACTGCAGTTATTGTCCTTATAAATAAAAATGAGGAGAAGAAAAATTCCCTTAGGCTGTCACTCAATCAAATATGTGGAATTGAAACCTTTCATTTTATATCCCCCTGAAGCCCACACATACACATAATACCTTCATTTCACACAGTACAGTCTTATTGTTTATACAGTACCTGCTATTGGAGATGGGGGTAAATAAACCACGCAGTGTGTGTGTGTGTCTAGAGAGAAAGCGGCAGCACATGAGCATTTACTTTAAAATGACTCTGCAGAGGACAGAACCAGGAAATGAAAGTGAATAAGTAATGGCCGTCATAACAGGACACCATCCCTGATACCTGATATTTACATAGTGGAGGACAGAAGCTCCTCATAGTCTCTCTGTCTTTCTCTCTATTTACCTTCTCAACCAACACAGCCTAGTTTTTACTTCCTGCTGTGGAGCAATCTGGGCCAGGTAGTCCTTTAATACCAAGTCTCTCAGGATGTGCATGAAAATATTTTGTTGTCCAGGATGTTTGTCAGGTTAACTTCTGACATTTACATCAACAAAAATCGATTTAGAGGCTTTGCATAAATCACAGCCAATATTAATAAATATTATTATTATATTTGAAAGATCCAGTTGAAGGGTATGAGCAAACCTCAGCCGAGGATCCAGTCCAATATTTGTAAGAAATGAGCTCCAGCTCTGAAACACTGGTTGTGGACAAATTTTGTAAAATGAAATAAAACTAAAACAACTTTGCTCTGCGGTTGGTTTTAAAGGCCCATTTTAGGTTTCAAACTTGTGAATGATACATTCTGAACTTAACAGCATGATTTTTTTTTTAAATGACAAGCAGAATTTTTTTTTTGGTCAGGAAACTACAGCCATCTCCCAATCCACATACTGAGGATGCTGTTTTAGGCACCTTGGGGATTGGGAATCAAAATTGTGCATCTGAAGGCTTTGATTTCAATTGTTCCTCGTTATTGCTTGTATTTGGCAGAAAATTGTGTTGCAATAAAATATTCAACAGTTTCAATAAAAGTTTAAACTGTCTTTTCTGGATGAAAACTGAGCAGGCTTTCTTTGAGTTTGCATGTTGTTTGGAGAGGAGGTCAGCCTGCTGTCTGAGAGTATAAATCAGTAAAAGTGAATGTGAGCTTCAGTTTGATAGAACTTCAATACAAGAAAGGCAAGATCCAGATTTACTGTAAAAGATGACTGACTCAAATATTAAGATAGAGACAATAAGCTTCTCAGTTTTATAGATATGACTGATGCTGCTGCGTATAAATATATAGAAATCTGGGGAAATAAATACTAATACCATAATCTTGCCTTAGCAGGACTTATTCATAAATCTTGGAAAGGAGTTACCTCTATACAGTTATTAAGTGCCAAATCTAATACAGCCACGGAGAAAAATAAGATAAGTGTATAATAAAAAAATAAAAAAAATAAAAAAAGGGGNGCAATACATGGCATATAGATGATGAGGGGAATTTATCCAAATCACATTTCCTTGATTTGAATTCCAAAAGTGTTTCTGTGTAAGCAGAATAATCTTGTGTTGGCTCATATCAGTGTTTTATTAGCTGCTGAAGCTTTGTTCTGACTATGAATGGACATTATCATGTTATATGAAAAGAATCACTGCTAAGCCCAGAATGAAGTCCCATTGTTAGTATTCAGCTTGTTACACTCTTTCTTTTTAAAATCAGTCTTTAGATTCCCAGTTTTCTTATTCTGAGGAGCCGTTTTCATTGTAATCACTTTTGACTCTTTACCACATGGCTAGTGCAGTGTGCAATATGTCTGAGTGGAAAGCTGGCTTCCATGCAAATGGACTTCAGAATAAAGCTGCTTATTCAATGGATTTGAAATATAATAATATTAAGCCTCAGTCCACACTGGTAAAGTAATTAAAGGTACAATAGTATATGAACACACACACACACACACACACACACACACACACACACACTTGAAAGCTAAGATAAGAAAATTCACTCTAGTATGATGGGAGTGAAACAGAACTGCTGCAGGAGCTTCAGATTACAAGCTTGAAAAGGAATCAAATTGAAAAGAATAATTTGACCACCAACCCCTTTAACATAAGCTTTAGAGGTTAATTTATCAAGAAATGTATCTAGAGAACAAGAGGATCAGCATCAGCCACAGCAAACTGGTCCCAGTCTGGGGGCCTGAGTAGACTGACTCCTGCCATACACAGGACTGCATCCACATTCTCAAGACTTGCAGAACTTTCTAAATCCAAAAAACTTTCAAATGTGCATCAACATTTTCATTAATGGTACCTTAACATTGAGATAAAGTGGACAGAAGTGGGCCTGTAAATGAATTAATCAGTACTAAAAATCAGTCTTTCTGTTAAAAAGACAAACTCAGAGCAGCAGACTGGTGACTATCATCACTATGGAAAAGCGTTTACTTAGCACGGCCTTTACAGAGTTTGTACTGGTAATACATTTGTTTCCATAGAACACACCACCAGCTGTTATTTGGTAATGGTTATGATTTTTATCTGGCAGTTGACAGTAGCTTACTCAACACATATGTTGCTTCAGCTGCTGTACCATCTTCTTTTTCTCCTGGGAAAAGACATTTCATGCATTGACAGCCATCAACATTGTGCAGTTGCCTCTGCCCTCCCTCGAAGCTAACACACTGCTCAGTATGCTTAGTTGAGAAATGACACTTTTGATTATTTCTTTGACAACTGATTCTACAAGACCAGGCAGGTAGTGGCAGCATTAAAAAAAAAAAAAAAAANAAAAAAAAAAAAAAAAGAGAGAGAGAGAGAGAGATCTCTAGCTCACATGTCTTGAAACTTTGTTCCTGGGCTACCTTTCCTTTAGGTTTAGTAAGAGACATTTTGAGAAGGGCCTGCTGCCAGTGACAAATGTCAATTGTTCATTCCCTAGTTGGCAACAAGCATATTATTATGGCTTTTGATTGAATTCCACAGTTGACTTCTCAAATTAGGCCACTAGGCTTCATGGTCCTCTCAGTTAGACCCAATCCAGAACCCGAGTCAGGCCAGGTCCAGGTAGGGTCTTATGCTATTTCCATGGGTCTTAATGATATGCCTTATACCCAAGTGGATCCAAGCAGACTCCCTTTCAGCTCTGATCATGTGGTGTCTCCTAATGGCTGCATGAGAAAATGTGCTTTATCAAGTTAATATGACTTAGCATTGATTCTTTGCAACTCCTTCTGAATGCTGCTGCTTGTTCATTGTTAGCTGCTGTCAGTGATGGTGTTTTCTCTCTCTATTTGGGTCTGTTCGGGTCAACCACAATTTGGACTGAACTTGGTCTAATTATCCTTGGGTCTATTTTTGGATCTAAGTTTTTTTTTGAAAATGTTCCACTGTTCTGTTTAGGATTGGGTCCAATATTTTGAAACTGTGAAGATCTGTTCTAGGCTTTCCGTGACCTTAGGAGCAATTTGAGATCGGGGCTATAAGGAACACTACAAGGGGAAATTAGATTCTGGTAGCTCAGCCAGATTTAATGACAAAGTAAGACCGTGGCCCGCTGTACTAAATAGTCTGGTAGTTTGAAACCCGTGGTCTAAAGTGAGCCCATCCACAGCCTAGTGTGTCTCCTTTAGCTCCTGTAACGATAACAAACATGCATCGGGACACTTTTCTAGCCCAGCTCCAACACAGAGTTCATTGGCTCTGTCAAGTCTATGATCACATCCCACACTTAAATATTGTGACCCAGCCACCTCCAAAGCTCGAATGCTTAACGGGCTGTCCCCAGCAGCACCTCCTGGTAATTAGGACTACAAGCCTGAGGCATCCCATGACAGGCATGAGATTCTGTGCTGCTAATAGGGTTCTGCTGGCCACCAGCTCTTTCACAGCTATCTAAAGCACTTTGAACCTCTTTTCTGTATCTGTCTTCTTCTATTCTCTCTCTCTCTCTCTCTCTCTCTTTCTCTCTCTCTCTCTCTCTCTGTCTGTCTCATACACACACACACAAAGTAAGGTTGGTAATTTCTTTGAACACATTATGTTAAACATCCTTTTTTGGCATAGGCTACATGAGAGAGAAACCGTCAGTAGAATGAAATGTGTGTGATATGTGAGAACAAAACCGTGAAAATGCAGAGTGAAATCAGATGACAGAGAGATAGAACGCCATTTCATGTTTTTTTTTTTAACTCCTAAGTCCAATTATCTAAATTCCTTGGTGTACACTTCAGTCTATCAAGTCACAAACACTTGGTACATACAGACTCTCTGTAAAAATAGGCTGTATGGGTGTGAAATGTTTCTTAAGGGTGAATTCTACAAAGACGCTGGAAAATTAGCTGTCAATACTACAGTAAAAGCTGAAATTGCTCAGAGTAACACTCTCGTCTCCCTTGGGCTTGAATAATTTACAGTGCATGCAGCATTTCAGAATCTGTCAGAATTGTAGGGTCCCTGGAGTTTAATCTGGTGCTCCACACTGCCTCCTACTTGTCCAACAAAGTTACCATGCCAAAGTACCACTAGATCTTCATCATACAGGTATTAAAGCAATCCAAACATCACCCGGCCTGAAGATATGGTGAAGAGGAGAAAAACAACAACAACAACAATTTCTTATGCTAACCAAAAGAACCCACACTTCTAAAACTGAGAACTTCCAAAGCTTCTGTGTAACAGAAACAGTCACACACTTACTCTTGCATCAATGATCCAATCACAAATCCTATTTTTCTTGTATGTTTTTGTGGTTAGCTTATCAATCACCAACAAGTGCCAATTTACACCATTTAGTAGGTGGATTTTTGCAATTAAATTTTTAATTTCCCTGGAATACTGGGCCCCTGGGTGCACATGTCCTGGTCATGGTCATATTTCTTTCATCCTGATGAAGTCCAACAAATTAATTCATTGATGTATTGCATTTTGCTCGGAAATGTTTGAGTATTCATGCAATAATTATCATAGACTATAAAAGCTCTTATGTCCTTTTAATAGTTTTTCTTACATATGTCAGCACTGACGGTCATACTGGAAGAATACAATGGAGAGCGAGGCAGTGGGCTATTTATATACTATAGGTTTCTAAGTGGTTGACTTGTGAGTTGATGTGTTGGAAACTGTTTTATTCTGACAGCCTCTTAATGTGGTAACACTCAGACATCAGGAAATGGACAGAGCATGTAACAATATGACCACACTGCCATCAAGAACTTATTTTTCCTCCATTTAGTCTGATTTTTAAAGGGAGCTCTTTTGACCTTCTGTTGTTGTTGGTTTGCATCTCAGTTGCTTTTCTGGTTCAAACTTATTAATGTACAAAACAGTAATATTTATATTCTATTTTTGGAGCAGAAATCAAGCCAAAGCGAGACACATTTTCAATTTTCCAGTGCAGATTTGTCACATGAACTCATTCTGTTCTCTTGAGCACAGTTATCAACTTTGTTCACAGTGCCCTGATTCAGGAAAGGCATCAGGATTATAATTTCTATACATCAGTGATGGTGAAGTTATTTTATTTATATATAAAACAGCTTGAAGATTTGTTTAAGGTATAATAAAAAAAATGCAAACATTTAAATATACTGTAGCTACTAAAGAAAAACATGTTTAAGATTGCCCACATCCTTCACATGCATGTGCACTAAGGTACACTAAGTACACTAAGAAATATAATAGAGTTCATGTTTTTGCCAATGCCGCACACTCCACTGATTCTGTTTATTCACCAATAGAAAATGATTAGCATTTGGATTTAAATTTAAATGCTATCTGTAATATATTTTTGAGTTATTCTGCTTAAAAGGGAATCAACAACCTCCTTGGTTGGATTTATAGCAAGACTCTTATGGATTGCCTCACCTAATACGTAGACGGGTAACTGAATGTACTGCCTTATCCTGACAATCTTTACTTACAGTACAGATATTTTAGGGCTCTCGGTGTCTGGAACAGTATTAATATCTGAACCTCTGTTCCTGTTCTTACTTTAGAATATGTGTGGTAGGCCATGCATGAAGAGCTCCATTTCTTTTCTTTTACAGTTACCTTCAGATGAGCTGCCACCTGCAATACTATCAGAAATAGATTGCAGAATTGATGGGATTGGTTCTGTGAGCAAAGGCCCACTCAAATTCAATTTCAAAGTGCAGAGAGACTCTAATTGCTAAGCCACTATCTCAGTCTGAGTGTAGCAGAGAATGAATGTCATCTGCAGATCATGTAGTGTACACAAGGCCTGCTCTGTTGATGGATGTGGACATTTCATGTATAATGTTGATGTTCACATTAGTGCATTTATTCTCTTTAATAAATCTACAGATGCTTACAACATTACCTCAAGTTGTGGTTTCAAATGTATGCGTCGGTAAGATTTGGAGTCAAATCAATGTTCATGCTGTTCAGAATGTTGACAGCTCTTAGAAAACACATTAACTTACAACTGTAGGGAATTTAATAATGTCTTACTGAAAAGTCCATCAGCAATTGAATGTTTTCGTTGTGCAGCATCTGAATGTAAATGAATTGCCGCTCTTCAGAGGAAGAAAATTGCCCAGTAGAAATTGAAGTCGGTGTAAAGTGTTGATGAAAGAGGGAGAAAGGAAAAAGAGGGAAGGCAGACCGCCACCAACCTGCAACACATTGTCATCATGCTCAAAATCCTACGTGACCTTTTTCTCTTCTTCCCATTTGAAGCCAAAAATCATGAAAACAGTGACGTGGATGATTCTTAAGCACTTCTCATTATGAGTGATTAATGTAGCTCATCAACATAAGGTCATCAGGGGTCTAACAAACAGTCTCCTGGATACTGCAGCCTGCTTTAATGTATCTCCTGTGGCTCAATCCACTGTGCTGATTATCCAACACTGGAAAATAAGACTATAGTTGTTTTCATGTAACTTGAAAGGGACACTTCTCCTACTTCCAATGGCTATGATACAACCAAGTCAACATTTAGTTCTTGCCAGTGACCTTGTTTTAATTGAAATGAAGAGAATGCTTAGTCATTATTTAGTTAAGAGTGAAGACTGGGGTTCAGAGGTCATGTTGGTATGCATTGAATCAATTACACTTACAGCTGATTGTGTCTAAAGTCAGTTAGCAGTGATCCACGAAATAAGATTGAACATTTTAGTTGTCTGATGAGCTCCATTTGGCTCAGTATGGTGAAGCAGATTTATCATTTACCTCTGTTGGTTACAGTTATTGACACATTAGCTAATATCTCTAAAGAATGATTCCAAATAGGCCATAACTTTTGTAGTCTTAAGTTGCCTGTCCACAAGTGGTTATTCTTCTTCTTCTTCTTCTTTTCCTTTCGGCTTTCCCTTCAGGGGTCACCACAGCGAATCATCTGCCTCCATCTAACCCTATCCTCTGCCTCCTCTTCTCTCACACCAACTACCTTCATGTTCATGTTCATCTTCTTCAAAGATGCGAATCATTCCAAGTGGTTGTTCATTCCCCTAATAAGGTAAAATTTTGTCATTTGCTTAAAATTATTACCAAAACTTCAGTTAATTTTAGGGCATTTTCACACCTACTGGGCTTAGTCCAATTCAACTCAGATATAACTAGGGTTTGTGTCCCCCTTGGTGCAGATTTAGACAAACAGAATTGAGTCTCAGAGCTGCCAGTCCATCATGTTCTGCAAACATCACAAAGGGGCTCCCGTCAAATGAAATTAGCCAGATCCAGACATAGGATTGTATACAAAATGTGGTCTTTTGTCCTAATGTCAATGGCTCCAATTCTGTGGAGGGAGGTAGTTATCCTTAGTAGATAGTGCTTATTGTGTACTGATCAATACTTGGCAAACTGGCGGTCCACTAAATGGTGAAAAAACAGCACAATGATGAACTAAAATCTGGCACAGCTGAAGATTCTGCTCAGTATTAAGTATTTTATTACTTTTTTCTGTAGTCCTAGTATTCAAACAGTTCAATTCAGTTCATTAAATTGGCCTTGTACCCTTCTTAATGAAGGGATATGACAACAACCTAACACACATTTTTTTTTGGAGAATCTGAAGTACCTGGAGGAAACCCACCTGAACATAGAGAGAACATGGAAATGGCACGGAGCTAACTATAATTAAAAATAGGTCTTAACTATTTTATTTTTAATAAGAAACAGTCATTTTTGACATTTATCCAGATCAAGTCTCTCCTATTGACAGTCTATCATGGGATAAATATGCCTGATTTTTTCATTGAGATTGGTGTATTACTTTTGAATAACTTGACAAAAATATTGAAAAGTGTTCTTTCTTGTAATGTAATAAGAAATTATTAGTTTTTTTTCCATACAGTAATTTTTAGAAAGCTGATACTGTTTATCAGCTTAGTTACTTAGTGCTTTGTCATTAAACAATAAAACATTTAGTGTGCCAGTGAACTCTTGAAGGGTATAGCACAATGCATTTCATCTAGTGGTCATTAGACTTGCAAACAATGTGGCTGTTTATCATAATAGCCAAGGATGACCCAGTCAGACATGCTTGTTTATTTCCCCTTGTCTTTGGCTCAGTGTCCTTACTTGATAAATATCCCATTAACTCTTCTGTTCCACTTAGCAGGTCTGGCCATGTGGGACTGCTGTTTGACCCCATGCCCACACATACACACACACACACAGCAAATGTTTCACTTGCTCTTATTCAACTGAATGTCCACGACAACCCATACACACACAGGGCAGCCACCCACACAAACAACATCACCGTCTTCTCTCCTTTCACACACTCACAGGCACACATCATATATCCTCCACAAATAAACTCCATCTAGCATAGAGTTCAGTAAGTCCCCATAGGACCTTCTTAGTCACCTAGTTTGCAGCATTATGTAGCACCTCCCTGCAGGCAGGTCTGTCCACTTGCTCACAGATCTTCCTCTCCCCTTCAGTTCTCTCACATCTCCCCCACCAAAAATCCCTCGTTTGCTAAAAACTAAAGAGAATATAAAAAGACAATGTGCATTCTGCCCAGTGTCTCAGTGGCCATTTATCTCATTCTGCCTGTGCTTTAGGGTAAGAGGAGAAATTAATTTTGTCTGCCTGTCACGAGAGCTCATCAAATTTGCAGCGGCAGGCTCAGCTCATTTATTGCCTCTTTCTTGGCTCTATTGTGTTTCAAGAAGATATGGGGATCCCTGTTAGCAAGTAAGGAGGATTACAAACTTTTATTCATTTCTACAGAGGAAAGAGGTCATAAAAAAAAGTCAATATGGTGCTTCATAGAGAATGATAATGAGGGAAAGAGCAACATATGTCACAGCTGGATAATTATATGAGAGCTTGGTCACACATATATTGGTTGAAATACATGGCCTTTGTCTCAAGTCCGGGATGAATGATTTCTCTTTGGTGCCATAAGCCAAGTGGGCTAATAGACACAAACAAGGCTGAGAAGGAATGTCTCCATCAGACTTCTGTGTACAATATACACACAAGAATTATCAGGAGGAGACTTGCCTGAGTTGTGCTACATATGCACAAAATACAAAAAAAGGGATGGAATTACTAAATATTTGCAGTGTTGCTAATGCAATAGCAGTGTGTGTGTGTGTGTGTGTGTGTGTGTGTGTGTGTGTGTGTGTTTAAAATGGGCTATAGATGCTTTGTATTCATTCTAAATCATAATCTAGAGTGTCATCAAGTACTACATGTTTTGAGTTCAGTTCAGTCTTAGTACTCTTTCCAAAATAACTAGCAGCAGTGAGTTCCATCAAACACATGGCTATGCAGTTGAACTCTACTTGCCACTTTTGTCAAGATCTGAGTATAAGTGAGAGTTCTTTCA
This sequence comes from Lucifuga dentata, assembly GCA_014773175.1. Classification (NCBI taxonomy): domain Eukaryota; kingdom Metazoa; phylum Chordata; class Actinopteri; order Ophidiiformes; family Bythitidae; genus Lucifuga; species Lucifuga dentata. Next base: position 220,408 of record VXCM01001080.1, read on the forward strand.
CTTTCAGTCTTGATCTCTGTTTTCCTTTTGTATACACACCCAGGTACACTTTAAAAGACCAGATTCACATTTACAATATGTACTTGATATAGCTAGTTAAAAAAAAGAAAAAGATTTCATAGACTGTAAATGTTCTCTTTATTTATTTTAATTAATAGTAATCTTTCTCTCCATTTCCAAATGAGTTTTTGCATTAAAATAAATTTGGATTGCTAAAACTGAATATTTAGGGTAAAGATGCCTGCTAATGGGAATGTTGTGGAAAAAGGCCAAAATAATTTCCAAGAAACATTCTTCAGTAGTGGTGAAGGGCAATTCAAACTTTCACTACACACCACGTGATCATGACTTTGACTTCAGAGCTCCTTTTGAAATGAGTCCAGAGAGCATGGCAGACAACACTTGAAGTTATATAAGGGATGAAATATTTAGTATTCTGAAGATGTGTCATCGCAGTTGTGGTGTCATACACACACACACACACACACACACACAGAGAGAGAGAGAGAGAGAGAGAGAGAGAGAGAGAGAGCACCAGCAGAAATAGAAATGGAAATTCAGTACACAGAGTATTACAGATCGTTCAGTATGTCCATATCTGCACTGCAGATGTGATATTAGGACACACACATGGTTGTTTCTTTATTAGGATTGCACTTTGTCTTTCCGTGCTGCTTCCTTCCTTTGCTCATTACGGAGCCCACTGTGACATGAGGCCCCTTGTGTGCCAATTTAGTCAGACAGATGTTTTTAGAATACTTAACAATAGCATTGATCTCCTGTGATCTGATTGCATTTCCACTGGGCTGTCATTTGTGAGACTGTCCCATCAGTAATGTGTCTGTTTAGGCAGAAATATGGCAGATCATTAGACTGCTCAGTGGTGGAGCTAGACACCAAGAGTCCCTGATGTCAGTCTGTCTGTCTGCATGTCTCTCTGTCTGTCTGCGTGGCTGTCGATCTGTCTGTCTGTCAGTAGATCATTTGGGCTTGCTGTTTGCTGGTCAGTCTATCCATTTGGAGGTTTGTCGGTTGGTACATCTGTGTGTTGTATAGGTTGTCTGTGATACAGAGTCTACAGATATATTCTATATTGTCTTTATGTAAATGTGCATAAAAACAACTTACAAATTAATGTATAGGCACATCAAAGGTGTTTTATAGCCCGCTCTAAAGCAAAGTGGTATTGATTACCTTTTGGCTGGTTGGTCTGTGCCCTTGAAGTTATTTGCCTCTTAGTTTTTCTTCTGCCACAGAGAACATTTCCTCAGTCAGCTATTGATGGGTAGAGGTGACAAACTCGCAGGCTTAAAATACAGTCAGCTTGAGACCCATAGTGTAAAACAGACTTTGCTGAAAATGCACAAAACCACACACAGACACAGACACACACAACTCAACAACACACACTACATAAAGCTATTCCCCTGCACCGTGCACAAAGACTTGTCATGCCCCTTAATTCAGTACAGTCTTGGGAGCATAAGATAAATTGGGGCCATTCTTCAACTTGCACAGGCTAGGTGTCTGAGAGAGTCAATAGACTGCTAATTACATGGTGTTAGAAACTCCATGTCTGGCACTGAGAGTTGGCTGTAAGTCCTTATTGGAGCCCCCATGCACCACAGAGCTATTGGCATGGTCCTGACATGGGGATTATTTCTGAGTGTCAGAGAGGGCTAAGAAGGTTACAAGACCAATGTATGTTTGTGAAGAAGGGAAACGTAATTATGCTGAGTTTAGAAGATGCTCACAAATTATTATTAAGTCATTGTCATGGATGGATTGAAATTTAATTTGAAGAGGAAAAACAACTTGTATATATATGTATATATATACATCACTAAAAAAAATAAAGAAAAAAACTTAAAAAAGCAGTTTATACCAATCAACAAAAATATTTATTTGTGAGCCAGTGCTCTGTTGCCCTTAATTTAACTGTTTAACTGAAACAAATCTTTTACAAAATGTTGCTTCATGGCCATAAGCAATAACAAATAACGCACAAGTGCTGTAGACAAAAATAGAGGTGTTATTACTGTTGCACGACTGCTTTATTTCTTCTGTTCCACTAAATGTTAGCTTTGCGTGTGTCACATGCCTATACATCTTCTAAAGCTTGTCAATAAGAGAATGACATTCATGCATTCATAGTCTACAGAGGGATCAGATGTTCTTGACATTCTTATAAGACTTGAGGACATGCTGAACAGCCTAATTTTGATTTTGTTTGTTTCTGTTGAATGTATAGTCCACTGGTAATGTTAAGGAGATCAGCAATTATCATCAATCAGAGAACATTATCAACCATCAATCAAATGTCAGCTACATATCAGCATCCATCACCTCATTGGGTCATCTGTCACATATAATTGCATGCTGTTTATGCATTTTGACTAAAAGTTCTCCAAACCCTCCATTCACTATTAATGAAGAACATGTGAGAAGATGCAACAGAAAAAAAGATGTTTTTTGAAATAGATGCAGTGGTGATTTCAGATGCTTTTACCATGTCATAAGCATGACATTTAAACTACAGCTCTCTGTGTCTAAACATACAGAAAATCATTTCCCTGAGTTATTAGAGGAAAGTGAAATGATGGCAAGCCGAAAGCTTGAGTTCACATGAAAAAAAATTGAGTGGGGTGGAGTGGAAGAGCAGAAAGTGTGGGTTAAATTCACATACACGGCCCCAGAGAGGAGAAGAGGAAGAGGAGAGTAGGAGGACTAATTGTCTTTGTAGAGGCTCATAAAGTGTAGGGTCATTAGTGTTAATCACGCCGTGCTGTCACAAAGGCTGCTGTGATTATCTGACTGCTATTGTTGCCACTGCTATTATCCTCCTCACACTGTAAGGTCTCTCTTTCTTTCTCTCTCTCTCTCTCTGTCTCTCTCTCTCTCTCTCTCTCTCTCTCTCTCTCTCTCACTCTCTCCCTCCCTCCCTTTCTCTTTGTCCTTCTGTTTGTGTGCACATCTAACTTTTCACCTATAATCTGTATGGCTGTCTTCGTTATTTTAGACCAGAGGTCAGCAAAGTGTATGTAGTTAGATTAAAATTACTCATGTAAATATGTAAACACTCCATCGGTTTCTCATTGCTGTAAGCATTTTAGTACGCATTTCCTCACCTGACATGCTCCCTTTCGTGAGTCATTTAAATTATGAGTTATAGATAGATAGATAGATAGATAGATAGATAGATAGATAGATAGATAGATAGATAGATAGATAGATAGGGAACAACAGAATCCTACAAATTCCATCCATGTATACAACTTTAATATTATCAGTGCAACACTTAAGGAGGTTCTATTTTTTGCTTACTAAAGTAATTATTACATCAATTAAAATCAATGTGTGTTGTTATGGGTCATGTTATTATTGATCCCATGGTGGAATCATAATAATGCATTAGAGTCACTGCTGTGGGGCTGGCACACTGAGGGATATATTCTTATTGCCTTTCTCTTAGAGTATTTTAGACTACGTTTTTCTCACATCCTCTCGAGCCATTTGTCAACTTTTCTATCATGCGAATACCCAAAACGCATTCAGGATGGCCGATCACTCAAGACACAACCATGAAGAATTTTAAGAGATGAACAAGTTGCATACAGTATGTGATATAGTGTGAACATGAATGCATCACCAATCATATTGAAGGACCACGCTGTCATCTCTGGAGCATGGGTAGTGTGAGAAACCTCCCATGTGAAGTATGTATCCATGGTGCCAATACCTGGATTTAATAACACAAATATGGGAAATGGAGCAATTTTTAGCATCCATTTACAAGCAAATTGATCATTACTTTACCCAGAGCTCAAGCTCTTTGAATGCAATATATCCACCCTCTGTCAATCTATTTTTATGTTGTTGTTCTGTACTGTCATCTTGCTCGATTTTGCCCACCACCTTCCCAGCTCAACCTCCTTACATCTATATTTATGTACTCCCAATCAGACCTAGTGTGTGTATCATCTTTCACAATATTAAACAGAAATACTTACTGTTTATACATTTAAGGGGGCCTCTTGTGTCCATTCTTTTGTTAATGTGAATTCTGGTGATTTTAAGATAAATACATGAATAAAATTAAAATTGTAAGCCATAGCATTCAAAACTTTTATGGTTCTCTGTTGGAGGGTAACATGTTTGTTTGCAAAATATTTGTTTGCGTTTTAACAATGATAGACAAACTGGAATCCAAATGTGTTTTTGCCATAGGTTATAAAATACATACAATCTCTGTTGTAGATACCTGAAAGTAAAATGAAAAAGAAAAGCAGAATGAGAAAGAAATTTAATTGAGAATTTTAGAAAGAAAGGAGGAACAAAAAGGAATGCTGCTCAAATAAGTGTCAAGAAACATCATGAGTGATAACCTGAGACTTGATACACAAGCCTGAATCACAAATTTCTGTTCTCTTCCTCCACCCCTGCAGTTTTCCTCCTAGTGCCTGTCTTCTGTTGTGACTGGGCCATAAGCTGAGGAGAATAGGTTTAATGGGATTATAAAGGGCATCAGAGGAGCTGCCATGGATCACAAAGCACAAAACAAATTCACAAGGCATGTAAGAAATGAGACAGCCAACATGAGGAAATTTCTGCTTCCTCTAACAAGATGCTGACCATCCATCTTGCCCAGTTGGACTAAGTAGGCCTAGGGACATGGAGACCTGCATGAAGGGTCAGCAAGATGTCCAGTTCAATGTTCTGAGGCCCCGAATGGAAAACCCAATTATCCCAGGATTTAAGTGAGGCTTAATTGGGCTTGTCAGATGTGTGGTGGATTCATTATGTTTCTAATTAAGTCCCTATCAGCTCCACAGAAATAATGGCTTTGTGGTACATCAAAACTAAGCTGCAATACACTGACATGATTGCAGAACTATCCTCTGGCAATCTCTGGCACAGTGGGTGATCACCTGGAGGTTGGTGTCTGCTTTTAAAGAGATTTTTAAACAGACGCCATCCTGTGCATCTTTCTTTAGGCTGCCAAGGACTGGATGTGATATTTGTGGAGGCTGATATTTTACTGACTAATTTCTCAAAGTAAAAACAGAGCATGATGCTTTCATAACAGTTATATATTTTGTATATCTTAATTCCATCTCTGCACAGTTTTCCACCTAAAAACAAAAGAAATATAAAATCATAAAACCATATATAAACATACTGTTGTTTTTATTGTTTGTTTTTTTCAAATGATTATGATAGCATATACAAAGATATGAATATAACTCTCACTCTTGACTTATTGGGTAGGTGGAGATTTAAAAGTGAAAAGGCTGTGAAGGAAAATGGATGAGTTCTAGACTGACTAGCTGAAATAAAATGTGCTATTTATTTTGACTGACAGCAGCATATAAACTGCAGAGGTAAAAAATTAGGATTTAGATTGAAGAATTCTTCAACATGTTATGCTTAATGTGTGCTACAACACAAAATATTTGCTGACTTGTGTCAAGGACACTTCACTTTGAGTTAAAGAAAAGGTTTCCAACAATGTAGCATTCATAAGCAAATGTGTTCATGCCACAATGTGAGCTGCTTCAATAAACACAGTGCAAAACGTCTCACAACCACTCAAGTGAAGCATTTATACAGAAGCTATTGAAGCTTTTGGCTTTTACGTTCTTCACTGATTCAAGAGCCAATCAAAGTAAAACAAACCAGATGAGCTGATTTTTGTGCAGCTACAAGCAAACACACTTGCTGGAAGAGCTATTCATGCGCATATCCCAGAGAATGAGGCTGCTGTACAATATCAGCTTCTATAGAAGCATTTGAAAAGCAGAAAACAAGCCATCATGCTGCAGAGTCGCCAAATTACAGAAGCAAAACAGACCCTATGCCTTAAAAAAATAAACATTTTAAGTGAAATTTTCATTGATTTTAAATCATTGTTATTGTTGTTTGTTATTTTTTATTAATCACATAGCATTTGCTTGTGATTTCCAGAGAAATAGAGGCATGTTTTCTAATCCACAAAAGGTGAATCATGGTTAAAGGGCCATACCAGTGGTTTTGCATGTTTGAGCCCAATATTCAACCCACATACATGTTACTTTACTGACATTTTCCAAAACATACTAATGGAGCGGTAAATATTATAATTATTTTTCCTACCTTCCAGACTGCCATTAGTTTCAGTTCATTCCAGTACACTTTTAAAATCAACTTGTAGAGACTTGAAACATGATTGAGATCTGTAATCCATCACAGCAAACAAGATGTGTATTAAATTTTTTATTAAAGTGATTTTGCTTAACTGGTTCAGCATGGATCTGCATGGAAGAAAATGTGTCTCCACCAGGGAATGTAGTCGCAGGAGAAGACGACTTATTGAGAAATTTAAAAAACTCTCCATTCTACATTTGTATTGTCATGTTAGCAGGCAAAACACTGAATTTTAGGTTGGAAGTATCATCTGAAAATTTGATTTTGAAAGATTTGGGGATTTGGCAAAATATCAGGAAAAGTAAAATATAGTTTTATGTTTTGGGAAAAAGGCAGTAACTTAATGTGTGTGCAAGTAGTATTTATTGGGCTTAAACATGCAAAATCACCAGTATGGTCCTTTAAAGCCATGCCAAACAATGGGATGTATTTTCATCCATGAGCATGAAAAATACATCCTTCTTTTTCACTTGTTGCTGTTGTATAATTTTGTGGCTCTGTTATTTGACGAGAAAATGAGTAATTGATTGTAGTGCTTTTGCATGCACCTTGGTATGTTTTTCCATCTTTCCGTATTTTATATGTGCAGGATGTGGGAAGCAAAGTAGCGTAAGCAAAGTAGAAAAGTGGTGTGGTAAAATAATCCACAGATGAGAATGCAGAAGCTGCATACAAACATTTTTTTTCATCAAGGGATGAAACTAGAATGGTGTACTATTTATTGGATGGTAATTGCTGTCTTGCTGCTGATAGATAAACAAGACAGCAGTCAGTCAGATCCACTGGCTGCCATCTTGGGCCAAATATCTGTCTTTTAGAAAACCATTTTGTACATCATACTGCATGGAAAAAGATGATGACAATGATTTCAGTATCTCTTGAAATGTGAATTCAACTGAAAAATGAAGGAGACTTTTTCCCTCTTAGAAGAAGACAGACTTTTCCATTACCACAGGAAGTAGGGGTGCTTAGGGAGAGTAGTGCTTTGAAAAAAATTAAATAAATACAATAAAATTAGCAGGAGACCAAGATGGCATGAAAACAGCAGCTTTCAGGGAGAAGGTGGTTATTAAGGCAGCCAACAAGGAACAAAAAGTGAATGTAAAATCCCTTCAACATCCTTCTCACTTTGACAAAGCCTGACTGAAGCTCCAGCTAAAACCGCTTTGAGACGTCTTTGGTGATTCTCCTTGTGACACTGCAAAAGCATTCCAGTATGTCTGAATTCCATTGCATAAACAAAGGCTACTTCAAAGAAGCTGAAAACCTCATTAAGCTAGGCCTGCTGTATATCTCCTCATCTCAACTGCTCCATCAGAGTGAGTATTTACCACGCGGCATCTGAAGACATGGTCACACTCAACAATGGCACAAAAAGGGCACTTTGCTCTCATGTGTGATTTTGTTGAAAATTTGGTCAGTCCAGTCCACATTAATGCACTAATGAAGTTCTTCAGCTGTGACACATTTTGCACTTAATTTATTTATTTAGTTATTTTTATTTATTTTTTATTTATTTATTTATTTTTTGACATAATATTCACATCTGCTGTTTGGAGAGCCAAGCTGCAGGCTCAAAATAGGTTGTTGTGGGTGTTCAAGCTTTGAAATCATAAATATATCTTGCATATATCTTACAGAACTCTTGTGTCTGTTATACAAATATGTCTGAAATAGGCCTGTCACAATGTTCAGCACCACGGACAGCACACAAGTCCTCCGAGGCCCTGTCCACACTAATATGGATATTTTACAAAACACATATTTTCCCCTGCATTTTGGCCTCTCATCCACACGCAAACAGTGTTTAAGCCATTAAAACTGAGATTTTTTAAAAATGGCTTCTAAAGTGCAGATTTCTAAAAACTCCGTTTTCTGTGTATTTGTGTGGACATGAAAAACAGAACATTTGGGAAACAATGACATCAGAACTAAACTCACACATGCAAACTGTTGCTTTGTGCAATGAGCATGCACCAGAAACAANTGACATCAGAACTAAACTCACACATGCAAACTGTTGCTTTGTGCAATGAGCATGCACCAGAAACAACAACAACAATGACGGTGACTGTGTACTGGTTTATTTACGTTTGGTTAGCAATAGCAGTCGCAAGTTTACAAGTTAACTTGGCATTGCTACACCAATTTATCAGCATTTTCATTTTGGTTTGGCTATAGCACAATAAATAAATGAAAATGAACAACAAATTTGATACAGCTACCTCCAACTGTTTTTGTTTTTCAGTTACTATCACCAATGGAAATAAGCTAAGTATGCATGCTCAGAACATTCTTCTCTGTTATTTGACCTGTTGTTGATTCAGACTTTATTGCCACCTGGCCCAACATGCGTTTGTAGCCATTTGAGCATTCCCATGTGGACAGAGATATTTTGTAAAACGAAGCTTGTGTGGACATAATTTTTTTTTAAAAACAGTGGGGGAAAATATCCTTTTAAAAAAATATCTGTATTAGTATGGGTTAGGCCTGAATCGTCAGGAAATATCTGGCTATTTTTTAATCAGTGTTGTTAGTTAACTCTATGTGCAGTTGCGGTCATAACATCATTCCTTTCAGGGCCATTTCTGCAACATTAAATCCAACCCCACCCCAAATATCCCCCACCCAACCCTCCCATTTCAGCACCCCTTACTTCAGAATACATTCCTGTNCCCCAAATATCCCCCACCCAACCCTCCCATTTCAGCACCCCTTACTTCAGAATACATTCCTGTGGCTATGGACTCTCCTCACAGCCCGTCAAAGACTGTGTGCTGCTTTTTAAAGGAGATGAGACAAGCTGATGTCATTGGCCATTACTGAATCTCAGTCCAGCTTCACCTGCTGATAATGTATTCTTCCTTCTAAAAATTCTCGCTGTTCTGTCCCCTTTGCTAGATGACACAGAGCTGCACCAGGAGTGTGCTGGAAACAATTAGTGACCAGTGTTTTCCAGTCTCACATAAAGCAGACCTCATTGTCCTTGAGTTCTGTGTTCCCTGGTGTCCACCACTTTGGGATCAGCCACTGTGACAGAGAGGAATCGATATCATTATGGCTCTCATGACAGTGACCAGTCATCCACGTTGTATTCTAATGATCAGACCTTTTCTTTTTTCAGATCAATATTTCATAGCTGTGATAGAGAGGCCATTGTTTTTCGTGCTAAATGGACATTGGGGTAGACTCTGTTATCATTACACACAATCATTGATTCACTGTGAATTTATAAAATGGTTTTCTTCAAATCATCACTTTTCCTGGCCTTGGTTATTGAATGGTGCAGGTCACATAGCAAATTACATTCTGTGGTGTGCTGCCAAAGGATCTGTGCTGTTTGTCAATTCTGCACTTCTGGATTACTAAAAGAGTAGCACATGTCACAGCACAGGTATAAATGTGAACAGCTGGCATTATAATGAAGCTCCATTTAAGCGTGATGTGTCATGATGACTGACAGGGCCTGTCACACTTAAAGGTAATACATCACTTCAGAGCTGTGCTTTGCATTCAGTGAGAAGAGTCATGAGTCACTGTGACTTTAATTTTAAATCTGTCTTGTAAGGCTCTTAGTATTGTGTCTGTGTGTATGTGTGTGCGTGCGTGTGTGTGTGTGTTCGTGTGTGTGTAGCTGGCAGGATATTATTTTATCGTCCAGTGGAGCAGAAATATGGGAGCCAGTTGGAGACCAATGCTGCTGAGAGACATTTAGAGCAGCGGAGCAGGTTCCTCTTGGGGATAATAGGTACGAGGAGGCAGGTGATTGCCTGGATGGCCCAACACTGGAGCTGTTTGTCCCAGCAGTCTAAAGAGGCTTTCTGTCTCAGTGACAGCACTTAGGAAATAAATGGACGAAGGTTAATATAATTCTGCTTTTTTTTTTCTTTTTTTGTATGCACAGTTGGTATCTTGTTGTCATCCTTAACAATTAAAAGATTTTTCTGATATCTTTCTTTGTACTAACTCCAACTAGCAAAGAATAAAGAGGATCTAAATTTATATAAGAAGTAATATGTGGCCTGAAACAACCCATCAGTAAATAGTCTGGATTTCACTTTTATTATTTTTCATCCTTTGACTGAGGTCTTGACACTTGTTCTACTCTGTGTTTCGAGCTGTCAATGTCAATATATACTGCGCTTTCAAGGGACGGAGAATGCTGTCAGAGTGATTGAGTGGCCGTCACACAAAATCACATTCTTAATAGGTAGTTTTGATTGGCTTATTTAAAAATGCAATCAATACTGATTACTGATAACTTTCCTGACAAGTGATTAGGATTTGATTACTGAAAATGCTAAGTGATTGACTGCATCACAAAAAAATTAAGGCTAAAAATATGTGAACATAATATATTAATTTAAGGAAAACAGTTGATATTATTTTAAGTATCTCAAACATCTGTTTTTCAGTGTCTGATTCTTCTATTTAACTTTTTAATATCCTCGTAACTGGCTGTGCTAACACACAGAAAAATTATTTTTATACTGCTGATAATGTGATGCTGCTCTTTGAAACACTGCTGACTGTATTAAAATATAAAATCATGACAGCAATGTCTCCTTATGCCAAGTTCAGACACGACTCCAAAATAGCAAAATTGCTGATCGGTTCAAATTACATAACGATTGCTGTTGTAATCAGTTTGATGAGGTTGTGGTATGCATACACAACTTATAGCAGACAAGTTGTAGAAATTGCAAGATCTCTTACCTGGAAGGAGATGACCAATATCTGAAATTGATACAAAATCTCACATGAGAAGTTAAAACATACAAGTTGCTATGATTTTGCCGGTATGGACCAAAACAAGGAGGAGATGCTTTCCATTCGAGTAGTGTGTGTGCTATGTTGCATGGTGAAAAGAAGCAAAAAAGGCAGAAAGTCAAAATATGAAGGAGAGAATGCTGCTTCTGCCTTCTCTCTCATGCTGTCACTGGCTGTTGCTTATTGTGGTTCTTGTCATAGTTCGGCGCAAACTGGAAGAACATCTCAAATTTTACTTTGATAAAATTAAAAAATAAAGTTGGGGCATCTGGGACAATTCTAAGACTAAATCAAGACACATCTCTGAACCACTCAGACTTAACAAGAGCCGTGATGGGGAGGAGTAGTAATTTGGCTCTGATCTGGGCTTTTTTAACCACAGATCCAGAAAGTTTGTCTAGGACGGAAAAAAATCAGAGCTAAAATCTGTAGTCCGAACTCGATATAACTCTCATAAAAGTGGTCAGTTGATGCATAGTAGATAAAAAATATGTGAGTATTATGGGTGTGTGGCTCTAAATTAATATCTCACTTTTAAATATTAATTAAATATTTAGAATCTTTATTTAATTTAAGTACTAATGCATGCATACATTTTGTAAAAATTGTGCCGAAATAGGTTGCCTACTTTAAAAGCATTTTGTTTGTCTGAGAACTGCCAATTGATTTACTTAAATGGAAAAGCAATTTAAAACAGTTGAAGAAAAAGTAAATGGATACTAGTAGCAGGTACTAATTGGAGGATGGATCTGCTTCTTTTTGTTTTTACTGGAGATCTAGAGGCTTTTGTGATGACATGAAGGCAGATGTCTCAACACTGAATAAATAGGCATAACAATCATTTGTAGAAGTTGGGACTCCAGCTTATCCTGAATCCTGTGAACACTGTGATCAAAACAACAGCATTCATTCTAACTTCCTGACTTCTGCTTTGCATTTAGATGAAAATCGTTAGATAAAACCACTTTTTCTTAGATCAACAATGCCTGTGTGACAGCTTTTAGCAAGAAAGTTTCTTGTGCTGTTGAATCAGTCTTCAAGGTTGGACCACACTTCACAATGCAGTTTGTCTTAAGATGAATATCAGGCTGTGTGACTGAGACTAAAAACAGGACAGTTTGTCTTGACTTTTGCGTAGTATAAAGAACATTTGGATTAGGCAAACAACATGATTTTCTTCTTATGAATAATCCTGGATTAGCAGTTTTAATTCCCTACCAAAATCCCTAATAACCCTTTTAACCCACCTAAATTAATAACAAAACCAGCATGTATACTTTTTGATGTTTTAATCAAGTCTTTTTCTCAAAATATTAGCTGTGTTCTTTAAGGATTTTCTGTAGAGTCATTCCACAATATCAGACGTAATGATTATATTGTTAAAACTGAGCCTTTACCTGCAGTTAAGAGATAATAGCTGCACCCAGTGATTATTTTTTCAAATAATGGATTAGACTCTGGACAAACAATGACAGAAGTTGGAGACAGTGATG
>VXCM01001081.1:0-115691 GCA_014773175.1 Lucifuga dentata
TAGTCCAAGGGGATTCTTGTCTAACCTCATCTGTCAGCCTGTCCATCACTACAGCAAACAAGAAGCAAAACAAAATCCATTCCAGTGCGCTTATTTTGTTGTTTAATGACATCATCGTGTCACTGCCCCTTTAAATCTTCGGCTTCGGTTGCTTCCGCATTTTAGGCTCCGCCCACGTGACTTAACAACATTCTATCATGTGACGATCGAATCAGTTTCAGACCTTGCTGTTTTCTGTCGACATGGCGGTGAAGTTTGTCGTTTTGTCGCTGGTAGTTTTTTGCTGCCATGCATTCCAAGACGGGAACCGTTATGAAGAAATCCAGTTTGCCGCGGGGTCTTCCAAATACGGCTCTCTGTGGCCTCTACCGCAGAAAGTACAAATATCCGAGGTTTCGTTCAGGCTGAGCTCCAGCTTCATCATCTCTGACGCCGAAGTGTCTTCTGCAGGTCCGAGCTGTAACATTCTGCAGAACGCATACAGGAGGTGAACAACTTTTATTTGTTCTCTTTCTTTTCTCCTTCATTGTGTCAAGCTGCGTTCAGGAACCAGAAGATTGTAGGATGAACAAGTTTTTTTTTTTTTTTTTTTTAAATCTCTGTACAGGTACTATGAGTACATGTTTGGCAGCATGAAGAATCAGGGACCGAGCAAAAACAGGAGAAATGGCGAGTCAGACCTGTTAGAGTTACAGGTGTTAATCACGTCACCTGACTCTGAATGTGACCGTCACCCCTCTGTGACATCTGACGAGTCATGTGAGTCTCTTCCTCGATCATTTAATATGGAATGATATCTACTTTGGTGAGTGTGTGTGAGTGAGAGAGAGAGAGATTGTCTTCTGCTAAAATTGCTGCTGCTGCTTCTTCTGTCACTCAAAACATTGTAGTAATAATAATCACATTAAGTTTATTTTCATTCATGCTTTACCCAGGTAAAACATCAGAACAAACCAATTTGTTAGGCTAAAGTCAATAAAATCTCACCAAAAAAAAAAAAAAAAAAAANATGTGTGTGTGTGTGTGTGTGTGTGTAAAGAAAGACATTGGACGTTTTAATAAGGGAGAAGAGACTGATGAAATCCCTCACAATGAAACAAAAGTTGATGATAATGATAATTATTAAAGGACAAGATGGCAAAAGTACATTTATCTGATTCTTTTTAAAAACTTATAATGCCAAATGTATATTCAGGTCTGATCATCAGAATTAGAGATTACCTGGACAGGAAATACCAGATTAGCAAGGTTAACCTGGTATTTCCTGAGTATTTAACACTGACTTTGGCCTGCTGTACTATAGCAATCACTTAAGCTAAACAAAGTTCAAACTGTTAAACAGAGGTGTAAAAGTTCAAAGATCAAATATTATTTTCTAAGGCTGTGTGTAATTGTTTGTATCCACAGATGAACTGTCGGTGGATCAGCCGTATGCGTTCCTGAAAGCACCAAAGGTGTGGGGAGCGCTGCGTGGTAGGGTCTCTGTTTGTTATTGTGCAATTTTTAACACAAACTGTACTTTTAGCCACATATGATGGCAGTTATGCATTATGTATTACAGTGTATGTGTAACACGTGACTCCAAAAGCTACATGCCTGGTAAAATGTAGAATTTAATGTGTTACTTTGCTAGGAGCCCATTATACAACCTGCATACACATTACTGACAATCATTTCCCAAAACATCCTCCTGAAGCAATAAATATTAGAATTGTTTTTCCAACCTTCCAGACTACCATTGGTTTCAGTTATAAAAATCAACTTGTAGAGACTTGAAACATGCTTAAGATGGGTAATCCATCACAGCAAACGCAATGGGGCGGAGTCATAAAAAAATCTGCTGTGGGCATAGCGTTGACCTAAATGCTACCATGATAACTGAAGCTCAGAAACTTCTACAATAATCAGAGCACTGCTGTCACATGAAGGCAGCATTATTTCAAGTGTGCCAGGTAAAAGCCAATGAAGATCAGCAAGTTAAACAGCTGCTGCATATTTACCAGCCACCAGTTATCCTGTTCATCTGGTTTAAAGCCACAAATCTATGGAGTTCATTCCCTGTCATTCCATGTCAAGAGAAATCACTGTTAAATTGAAGAGCAGGATCTTAGAGATATTCTGCAAATATTTAACGCTCACACACAAAAATGTGCTTTTGCACTTAAATTTTCCTGTGCACATGCAAAATTATGTGGTCGCTTACAAATCTAACCATGATGCTCGTATTCGGATTTGCCTCTGCTCACTGTCAGAACGCCTCAAACATCAGGCTACTGTCATAAGTTGGTAAACGGGTTTGAGCAGTCAAGTGTGTGTGTGTGTGTAATTTTCTGTGTGGATTTTCTTCTGCTGCATGTGGTTTTTTTTTTTTAGACAAATGTCATAGGTAAAAAATTAACCAATCAAATTGGGGGATCAGCCTCAGCCAATGAAACGGCGACATTGGTTTAGGAACTGAGGTATTTAATTTTGGTGCATTTGGGAACGCCAAATGTGCCAAAATTAAAGAAATAAAAAATGATATGAAATATATAACTTGTGCAAAAGTATCAATAAATCATGAAATAATTCCATAAAATCATTAAAAGTCAAATCATTATTATGAAATCTTATTTCAAAGCTAGTGAAGGCAGACAAACACAACTGGAACTTAAAACTTTCATATTAAACTGTCACCAAATTAAGTTTGTAGATTTTTTTCATGCAAGAAAGTAACTGCTTAGATTTTGAATACATGGTCGACTAATTAAAATAATGCTGATTAAAATAATAATTTGCTAGCTTTATTTAATTGGCCCAACATGGAGCTGCACAGAAGAAAATGTATGTCTCTGCCGGGGAAGAAGTCTTTTATGAGAAATTAAAAATGACGGTACCTTGTTATTTGGATGTGTTAGCAGGTAAAACATTACATCTTGAAGTGGGTGTATCACCTGAACTTTTGATTTTGAAAAATTACAGGATTTGGCAAAATAACAGAGCAACTAAAATACAGTTTTATATTTTGGAAAATTGTTGTCAGTAACCATGTATGCAGTAGTATTTATTGGGCTAAAACATGCAAAATCACCTGCGTTGTCCTTTAATATTACCAGCATCCAGGGGAACTTTGTTCATATACAGTATCTAGGATGGGTCATTAAGTAATATAATATCATAAAACACTGAAGAAAGTGTAGAGTCAGGGTGCATCACAACATCCACTGGGATAAAAGTACAAAACTAAAACAACACTCTGAGCAGGTCATCAGTCTTATCTCAGGCTTTATTTTCATTACAGAAGTTATTTCAATTTCATTTTAGGTCTTGAAACTTTCAGCCAGTTGGTGTATGAAGATGAATATGGAGCTGTAAGTGAAATGTTTGGGATTACTTAATCATATTGAGACTTTATTTTTCATTTATTTTTCATTTCTCATTTTGTGTTTTGTTTTTTTTTTTTTTTTTTTTTAAATCTACAGGAGATAACTTTTGACTTGTATCTTTTCAGAAAAGCATCAATTCAACAACAATCAGTGACTTCCCCAGATTTGCACACAGAGGCCTCTTACTGGACACCTCCCGCCACTTCTTGCCCCTTAAAGTCATCTTGACTACTTTGGTGTGTTAATCTTTTTTTTTTTTTTCCCTGATTTTGTCTTGTATTTTCTGATTTCATTGTCTTCTTCAAAGGTCACACATTTTCTCATATTTTTACTCTTTACTTACTGACACAGGAGACAATGGCAATGAACAAATTCAACGTCTTCCACTGGCACATTGTGGATGATCCGTCCTTCCCTTACATGAGCCAAACTTTTCCGCAGCTCAGCCAGCAGGTCAAGTATGATTGGTTGTAGTTCAGCTTTTGATCGGGTGAAAGAAAGCAAAGACAGATTTCTCACTCAGGGGCACCGAGTGTCTCACAAACCACCAAAAATAGCTTCTTCAATAAACTTTACAGGGAGCTTACCACCCATACACTCATGTGTATACACCCGCTGACGTGAAGATGGTTATCGAGTTCGCCCGTCTTAGAGGCATTCGTGTCGTCCCGGAGTTNCCCGCTGACGTGAAGATGGTTATCGAGTTCGCCCGTCTTAGAGGCATTCGTGTCGTCCCGGAGTTTGATACACCAGGACACACACAGTCTTGGGGAAAAGGTGAGTTTTGCAGTTACTGGTGGAGATAAATCAACTGTGGAGTGTCCATCCATGCCATCTTTACGAACAGAATCTGTTCCCCTCAGGCCAGAAAGACCTGCTTACACCCTGTTACGCTGGGTCCACTCCCTCCGGCACCTATGGACCCATCAACCCCATCCTGAATACCACGTATGACTTCATGACCCAGTTCTTCAAGGAGATCAGCACCGTGTTCCCTGATGCTTATGTTCATCTGGGAGGAGATGAGGTGGACTTCACCTGCTGGTAGGAATGTTTTTACAGAAACATCAGAAACTACTCGACCACTAGCATTAGACTGCACTGTGGTGATGATGGACATATGAATTAAGAGATAATATTAGCAGCTAATTTGCTTTCTCCTGCAGGAAGTCCAACCCAGACATTCAGAAGTTTATGGATCAGCAAAGCTTTGGAAAAGACTTCAGCAAGCTGGAGTCATTCTACATCCAGAGGTGTGTTTACCCATTAAGATGAACCACCGCTATGCTAGTTATTAAACAAGGAACCTCAAATTCTCCAAAATTCCAAGTTAAAATATAGTGTTTTTTTTTTTTTTTTTTNTTTTTTTTTTTTTTTTTGTCCTTTTAAATGATCTGTTAGACTCTTGGATATCGTCACCACTACCAACAAGGGCTACATAATCTGGCAGGAGGTCTTTGACAATGGCGTTAAGGTAACACATAGGGCTGTCATGATATCAGAGTTTCACTACACGATTATCGTGGCCAAAAGAATTCATGATAATGATATTTTTACGTTATCTATAGAAAGTTTCTATATCTATGGAGAGAGTCTGTAAACATAACTGTACAAATCGTATACAAAAAGACCAGTTACATGACCTGACATGCACAAGCCATGTCTGTTCTTTGCTTCTCAATTGACTGGAACAGCGTTAGCTGACCTGAATCTCTGGCTCTCTCACTTTTTTTTGATGCTGCCTAACAAATAACCAGGAGAGAGGAAATCCTGTCAAGTCCAACACCACGATAACTTAGCTTTAACAACACAACTAAGACCTTAATGTAACATTTTCCGTTTTTTGTTTCAGGGCTCGAAAACTAACTGCAACTTACTCTCTCTGTGGTGAAATCGGTGAAGGTACCACCGACGTGTTCCTAGGTTGGTGGTATCGCCCCCTTTTGTGGTTACTATCAATTAGCGTTTCCTGCAGACTGGGGTGTCTACCAACACCCTGTCTTTTTTTTTTTTACCAAATCCAAAAAACTCCCACGCTGGCAAGCTAACTTTTTTCGGGTTAGGGTAGTGCCTCGCTCTCCTCTGAAATTGCCTCCGTAGAGATGGCAATTTCGGTACCCAGGATCGATACGTTGGGAAGCCGTTCGAAACTTCCGGTTTTGAAGCAGGGTCTACAACAGTGTCTCGAAACATCAGTCATGTGACCACCATGCCAGCTTTCCAGCGTTCTAGAGTTGCAGTTAAGTTTTCTGCCAGCAGGCATGCACAACCAATGTTCCAAAACATTTCTAAACGTTTCGAAACAATTTGTGTTTCAAATATATCAAAACTGTTTTGAAGATATGAAATTGCCATCCCTACTCCAACATGATTTTGCGCGGCAGTAGTAGCCACACACTCTGGTAGTAGCTAGCTAGCTAGCACCTCTTAAATCCAGCACTTCTTAAATCATTTCTGATGACAACGGAAAGAAACGGAAATGATTTAGGTGCTGGATCATTTACATGATATTATCATATGTGTGTTATTAACATGATATCAATATTTCATTTTTTAAATATCGCGGTTATCGTCAACACTGGTATATCGTGACATAGTAACATGCCTGTACAGACAATTGTGATGGAAAATCCTCTCCTAGTAAATTAGTTTTGCACACAGACACTTTCCTTCATTGGACTTGTTTAAAAGTTGAAACATGTTCCTGAGACTTTCTTAGCTCGAATGTGACTCTAGATGGCACTATTTCTTTCATGCCATTCTAGAGTCCCAATGGGAGGAATAGTAGATTCCTACCAAGCAAATTTCTTTAATGGGCAGTTTCCGGGTGATGGCTTCATGATGTACCTTTCTCTATTTCATGTTAAGAGTACTGCTGTTCCCTAAAACGACCCAAAGATTTATTCTGCAAAGCCTGCTGCCATTTATGGGTGATTTCTTAAAATGAAGCTTTTTACCTTGTCTATCTGGCTGTCATAGTTCAAAGCAACTGGACTTGCTGATGCTGCTGAAGATGTTTCACCACTCGTTCAAGTAGCTTCTCTGGCTCTGAATCAGCGATGGGCAGTAAACAGGCATTTATCTGCCGAGTCACTCACACCTCAAACCCAAATGTCTTCAAGACTAATCAGCAAGTCTAGTTTCTTTGAGTCTTACTGCTACATCATAGCCATTTACCTGGATGACTGAGAACCTCCACTGACACTTTTGACCTTAGTTTTCTTTGTTTGAATTTTTTTTTTTTTTTATAGTCTTTTGCTTGTTAACTTTCACCAATAACACATTTAGTTTCTTGGTTGCGGCTTGGCTTGTGATTATTTCAGCTAAAACCAGACACAGTAGTGCATGTGTGGATCAACTCCAAGCTGGAGGAGCAGATGCAGAACGTGACGGCGGCAGGCTACACCACCATCCTCTCCTCCCCATGGTATCTAGATTACATTAGCTACGGACAGGACTGGCAGAAGTACTACAAGGTTGAGCCGCTGAACTTCAATGGTTAGTTTTCACAAGTTTATCCAATCAAACTGCTCACCTGATTGGGCAATGATTTGTATGGCTTGAGGTCGAGGAATTTGGAAAATCTTGATTCTGTTCAACAGGCTTATGCTTGAAGATTGCACAGTTGTAATAAGGCAACAGAGTCGGACGTGAAAACGTGGGGCGGCCTGGTTGGTGGTTCGGATTTTACATATTCAGCCTCATAATCTGAGCTCATTTTGAGGAAGGAGGGAAAACGAAAATATCTGAAACTACTTAATAAATGATTTATCACTTATCATGTGATCTTGCTGTTCCTGATATAAATGTTTATGTATGTGTGCTGTGTAGCTGAAACCAGACACAATCATCCATGTTTGGCAAGGAAAACAGCAGGTGCAATACCAGAGTGAGATGGCAAAAGTTACAGCATCAGGGTACCAGACCCTGCTATCCGCTCCCTGGTACGTGAACCGTATCTCCTACGGCCAGGACTGGCAGGGCTTTTACAAGGCCGACCCGCAGGACTTCAAGGGTGTGTCTGCATAATTGATTCATTGACTTCGGAAGAAGGAAAATGTTTTACTACTTTTTTTTTCTCACACTGTCCATTTTTATTAGTCATTTATCAGCTTATGAAATATTGTTTAATTTGTCTTTACAGTTTTGTTAAACTGGGTGCATTTAGATAAAGATCTTTGGACATTTTCTCCATTTGATATTATCTTATAATGTTTTTGTTGTTCTGATGTTTTGACCTGCATCTATTTGCTGGCTTTATGACGCATGAAAGATGTGAAATGCCGTTGAATTTTTTTGTCACTCCTGTGCAAATATGTGTAAGCCTGTTGAATAAACAAAGGAAAATTGTTTTAATATTTGACATGTAGAGCAGAGAAAATCAACTTGTAACTGTAATTCAGTTAAAATCAGTTAAATTCAGCATTTGATTTCCCTCATCCCTCTAGACCAATGGGAATATAAACTTCCTGGATGCTCCTTGTGCTGCCTGATCTCATTTAAAAATTCAAATTGATTTGAAAACAGGTACAGATGAACAGAAGAAGCTTGTGATTGGAGGAGAAGCCTGTTTGTGGGGAGAGTTTGTGGATGCCACCAACCTGACACCCAGACTCTGGTACGGATTATGTGATTTATTTACCTCTTATCAGAAAACGACTTTTGAACGCTGACACATCGCAACCTGTGTGACAGTAGATTGATTATTCTTTTCTTTCGCTTCCTCAGGCCTCGTGCCAGTGCTGTGGGTGAGCGGCTGTGGAGCGCCAAAGAAGTGATAGATATCAATGATGCTTACAGCAGACTTTCCCAGCACCGCTGCCGCATGGTTGGGTAAATACCTGAATCTGTCTACACCATTAATCTGCATCAATATTAGTCCCCAAATGCCTTCAGCGTTTTATAAGAGGTTACAATAAAATAAAAAACAAAAATTTCCTAATCGTGTATTTTTCTTATCTAAGGCGTGGGATCCCAGCTGAGCCATTGTATACAAGTTTCTGTCCCCAAGAGTACAAAGGGAACTAAAAACTGAAATGCTGGACATGGGAACAGTCCTCCTGCTAACCTCATCATCATCATCATCATCATGAGCAAAAGCAAATATATCAAAGTGATTACACATTCTCTGCTCAAACAAGAAATCGAATATGAACTTATCCATGCACTGAACACAAATCTCTCTTTTTATCTGTTTTAATGAAAATGTGTTGAGTTTTAGAATGCAATCTCTTTTGAATGAATTTTTCCAATGAACAAAAATGCTGACATATCAGTTGTACTATTTTTGTCACTCAAAAAATAAAGCACTGTGGGATAAATAATTGCTGGTTTATTTTTAATCCAACCAATGACATGGTACACTTTACTGTATTTCTCTATGCACTGTAGACTGTTTTATCAGCCACTTACTGATGTCAGTAGATATTGACTTGATAAATAACATGTAAGTCAGTCTATGTATCTAGAGTAACCTATTTATCTTTTTCTCCTATTTAATCAAGTCTCTGTCCTTAGTGCTGATTGGTAGGGGCGGTGCTAGCGGTGGGCTTATGGGACTTAAGCCCTGGATGTTTTCTATAAAGCTCTAAATCTTTTTTATTTATTTTTTTTGCAAAAAAAAAAAAAAATGGGNAAAAAAAAAAAAAAAATGGTGTGTTGTGTGTTGTTGCAGTGGTGTGTTTTGAATTTTTGAAGTTTTGAATTTTCTGTAGCATTTTTGCAATTACCCAAATTCATCACCAAGGCGGAACCACAGCGTTGTGAACGGATTGGTTGGACTGAATTAGTGGACGGAATGGACATAATGCACCATATAGCTTCACTGTTTAGATAGTTGTAAAAGTTTTTGTTTAAAAAGATTTTTTCATATAACTTGTTAAATGATGTAAAGTGATTTGTTTCTTAAGCATTTCTCAAAATTTATATTTAGCTTTAGTAGATATAAAATAGTTTTGGCTATCTGCTAAAGCTATTAGCTTTGGTAGATAGCCAAAGCTACCTCATGCCTGGATTTTCTTGTGGAGATCTGGGCTAAGCCCTGGATCTCCACTAACCCTAGATCTGCCCCTGCTGATTGGTCCATTTGCTGAACAGTTAAAGCCCCAAATACCTCATATGAAGTCTGTCAGGCCAAAAGACATCTTGCAAAGAAATGGTGACTCAGGGTCTTTCTGTGTTCTTTGTGCAGGGTCCCAAAGGCAAATTTCACTCTTTTGTCCTTTCTCTGGCTGATACCACCATCTGGACATAATTTGGTCCAAATACCACATGGTATCAGAATTAGAAAAGAGGAGACATGTCTTAAGGAGTATACTGCTCACAGCGTTGTAGTTCACAGGCCTGTGCTGTTCTCATGTTGTCTTTAAACACCACAGCGTACTTCAAAAAACCAAGCTGAATTGAATGTGGGCTCAGAGTAGACCGGCTGCTTTTTTGAGGAGGGTGCTCTGCTCCTGGGGGTTCATGGCCTCATAGCTGTCCAGCTCCAGGGAGAAGGTGGCGTTGCCAGATGTAAGTGTTCGCAGGATAGTGGAATAGCCCTTTAATAGAATAAAGATTCAAATAATACGTAACATATAAAGGAACTAAACAAAAAACAGAATTGGAGATCATTTTCAACCCACCATCATTTCAGCCAGGGGCACAGTTGCAAGCAGCACCTTGTTGTCATGACGACTCTGGATATCTCTGACGCTTCCTCGTCTTTGGGCTAAATCTCCCAACACAGAGCTGAGGTGTTCCTCTCCGACTGTCACCTCCAGGGACATTACAGGCTCCAGGACCTGCCCTCCTGCTGACCTCAGAGCCTGGGTTAGGGTTAGAGAAATGTGACTTACCGATCGATAATAGATAAGAACTAGAAACGGTAGTTCATGTTTATGCCATAGCTACACCTAACAGTTAACAGTTAACCTTAAGCATGCAACGAGACACACAGGCGGACACCATGGCTGGAGATGTTCCTGGTTCCATGGTGACACTTTGGATCAGTGTGGATACACCTTGTAAAGGGTAGCCTAGCAACGGACCTGCAAGTGGAAGCAGATACTGAAGAGTTGGTTCTTGAATAATATAATCTGAGATACAAATGGAGCCAGACAAAATCGTTCCCGCATTTACAAAAGCTGAGAAAATATTTTATTCAGTTTTACCTTGGAGATACGAGCTGTGTACTCCATTCTCCACTGCTTCTTTCATTTCGGCTGATAGCTCACTCTGCACTTCCTCTTTGAAGGCAAAGTCACAAGAGCCGCCCATGGAGAAGTTGTCCACAGTAGGACTGACAGCCAGGTCCACAGTCACCACATGTCTTCTTTCCCCGACTGTACGATCCAGTGTGTCTATGTCAAACAGGCACATCAGGAAAATGGTGTTCTCCTTGGAAAAACATCCTCTTAGAACCTAAAATAGTTTTGGATGACTGTGTGATCATCGTGAATGTTTCTAATGCACTTCCTCTGTAACTTAATGCTCTGACTGAGCCTGTAGTAACTGCTTCTTCATTTGATGGTTGTACCTGTAGTTGACACATGTTGGAGGATGGTTTCCCTGTAAGCCACTTGTAGGGGTCCTAGATGAGTCTCAATCTTGTACTCTCTTCTGATTCGATCATGAATGATCTCGATGTGCAGCTCGCCCATCCCACATAAAATGGTCTAAGAATGGAGATTGTAGGACATGTAGCTGAACTTGTTCAATCTGGCTTACTGGAAAAAGTCATACAAGATCCAATAATGCTGTTACCTGTCCAGAATCAGGATCAATCCTGACTTTGAGGCTGGGGTCTTCTCTCTGGAGACAGTTAAGTGCATTCTCAAGATCTTACAGAAAAAAAAAAAAAAAAGCAGTTTGAAAAGACAGCTTTCATTGGTTAATTGGTTAGTTAGAAAGAAACTATAATCAGTGTGACTGACCAGCCTGTTTGGCCATGGTGGGTGGTTCTATGGTGCAGAAGAAGACTGGATCAGGGACCTCCACCCCAGAAAGGATCATGCTGGCATGCTCCCCACGCTTCTTCCCTGTTCCACAGTCACTTTGGGCTCGCTGGGCGGCAGCTGCAGCTGAGGACTTGGATGAAACAATGGTGTCCCCCGTGACTGTCTACAGGGAAGTGGACAAGTTAACATTTAGAGGAGAACGTTCTTCAAAATTGCAAATGAAGAATAAGTGATGTAAGCATGAGCTCACCAAAGAGCAGAAGTTTGATTAAACACGGAGCTGTAACATGTATGACGCTTTACCTGCTTGAGTCCAACAGTCAGAGCAATGTTTCCTGTTGTCAGTGAAGGTATTTCTACATGTTGATCTGCAAATGGCACCAGCAGCCTGCTCATCCTTTCGCTACAGACAACATGATGCAAAAAAAAAAAAAAAAAAANAAAAAAAAAAAAAAAAAAAATTATGTCCACTCTGAACAAAATCTAGGACAGAATGGACATAAAATAACCTAACAATATGATCCTGGTCAGAATTCTGTTTTAAAATTGCTGTGTCATTAACCTGTGTGGAGGTCAGACGTCAAATAGAGTTGCATGGTTGTAATGCGAGCGCTTACGTTGTGTTCCTGTTGATGTTGTGGATGGCCGTCTGAGGTTTCAGCGTGCCAGAGTAAATCCTGACAAACACCAGAGGACCACGCTGCTTGTCATGGAGAACCTTGAAGGCCAGAGCACATAAGTCGTCCTTGTACCACCGCCTGTGAAAATGAATGATTAACTATTTTAGAAGGATGAAACAAAAAGCGAGCTTTTATATTGAGACACATTCATACAGTCACATGGCAGACATGGAAATGTTCGTAAAGGATAATTCTGTCTTAACTCTGCTTTCTACCTCTGTGATTTATGTACTTTAATCTCCAAACTAAAGCTTCTAACCAATCGCTAACATTTGCTGTAATGTAAATTAGGATTCTTCATCAACAATCCAGTCAAAAGACAAAGTGACTTTAAGGACCATACTGGTGATTTTGCATGATTGAGCCCAGTCATACTACCCGCATACTCATTGTTACTGAATGTATATCCAAAAAATAATAATGGATGTGATGGATTACCTATTTAAAGCATATTTCAAGTCTCTACAAGTTGATTTTTTTTTTAAAGCATAAATATATACTGGAATGAATTAAAGCCAGTGGCAGTCTGGAAAGTAGGAAAAACAATTCTAATATTTATCACTCCAGTAGTATGTTTTGGAAAATGGTTGGCAGTAATGCAGCATTTATGTAGATTGTGTTTATTGGACTCAAACATGAAAATCATTGTATACTTCTTTAAGATGCTTTCTGTCTCAATAATGCCACCTTTTTTTAATCAAGCAGAGAAAATATACAATGTGAGATGGAACTGTAATTGTCCTGTGTTAAAGGACAATTCCAATATGACAGTTCCACTCATGCTGGAATTGTCCTTTAACACAGTGTCCTCTTGGTCTGAGTTAAAGAATTTACTCACACCAGGTCGTGATGTCTCTCGCTGGGGGAAGGCAGGTAGGCAGTGATGGCATCTAAAAGAGGCTGAACTCCTTTGTTTCTCAAAGAGCTCCCACAGAGGACTGGGACCCCTTTACGGGCCAGCGTCACCCGCCGCACAGCCTCCTGGAGCTGAGGACACATGCAGAGTATGTCATAAGTCAGCAGACATATAGTTACCCATATACTACTGAATTATTACCTCGTATTAGTCCATATCAGTCCATTTTTACAGGTAACTGTGCCTACTTAGGCTTACAGTAGTACTACAAGTAAGAACAGTGTTTTATGTGATCATTCCAGAATATAAGCCTTATACTCTGGAACAATCATAGTATAACACTTACTTTGCTAGAAGGAACTGCATCAAAATTATCAGCAAAATCAGTCAGCAACAGTTCAGCAAACTCATCATCCAGATCAGCAACCTGTAAATGAGAAGATGAGAAACAATAATGAATATGCATTCAGAACAACACAGGAACAATTCTACAATATTCTTAATTAAATGTTTGTTAGGACTAAAATATCTTTACACATACCTGTTCAATTAAAGCCACTCTGGCATCTTTAGCCTCCTGCAGGAGTTCTGGGTTATCAGACTGGCAAAGCTGTTTGGTTTCAAATACACGTCCATCGTCTCCGATACTTTTTGTTTTCCATAAAAGTTTCTGGTTGGTTAATAAATCAACCACACCTGTGAAGTCTTTACCAGTTCCAACGGGGATCTACAAAACCAGATTTTTCATCGTGAGATCTTTAAATTTCATAGTGACACATTAGATTTTATTTGATATATTCTTATGGTTAGTTTTCAATGGAATCATTGCAGTTACAGAGTAATCAATGGAAATAACTAAAGTATGTACTTTTTAAATACAATTTAAAGTGTTTAGTGTTATGTAAACTTAAGTATCAATCAGTGTTACTATCACTGCTTAGTATGAATGGGTATTGGATAATGAACAAACCTCCCTATTAACTTTTAATTATTAGTGTTGTATACCACTGCATTAACTTGTTCTTGTATTTTATATTTCCATATTTCAGTCTTTACAAAGAGATGGAATTAATGATATGTAATGATTGCCATCAAAGAAGAGGATTACAATTTCTTTCAATGCTCTATGTTTTTGAATATCTACCTGGAGAAGGACTGGGTTGGCTTTCAGCTTCTTCCTTATGCTCTCAATTGAAAAATCTAAACTGAGGGAAAGATACATCTTAATATCTTGATAATTATGTGAGTTTTATAATAAAAATTAAAACATATTGTATGTGACTGAACTGTTGGGTCACTCACTTTGCTGCAGGCTTGTCCATCTTATTCAGGAAACATACACATGGTACATGGTGCTTCTCTGCCTGTCTCCATACTGTCAGAGTCTGAGCCTTTAAGCATAATCACAGAAACAGAAAACAAATTCACAGCACATTTGGTTTTATAATGAGACATTTTAAATGCAAAAAAGTTTCAATTTTATTCACTAACCTCAACACCAGCAGAAGCATCAAACACTGCAACGGCACCATCAAGAACACGAAGAGCCCGCTCCACCTCTAAAGTAAAGTCAACATGACCTGTAATGACACACACATACACAGACAGTTTAACACTATTTGATTGGATGCTACTTCGAATTCCCATTTGAATAAACATTGACAGATGTGTACCTGGGGTGTCTATAAGGTTTATTCTGTGGTTTTTCCAGTCAAAGGTGACTGCTGCAGACTGTATGGTGATGCCTCGCTCCCTCTCCTGAATCATAAAATCTGTGACTGTATCCCCATCATCAACATCTGAAAACAACAAAGAAATAGTTAGGCAATGCAATGAAAAAATACATCTGTCTGCATTTTGTTTTACATACCTCCGAGTGCCCTGGTATAACCGGAGTAGTACAGCATCCTCTCTGTGGTTGTGGTTTTTCCTGCATCAATGTGGGCCATAATGCCAATATTTCGGATCCTGCAGATACAAAGCATGAGTCAGCTCAAGTCCCAGAATAAAAGAAATCTACAGAACATTTTAAATTAATGACTGCAGAATGCCATTACTTACTTGGATATATCTGGGTTGACCACTTTTCGCAGGGACTTGACATCATCTATAAACATAAATGCATTAATGTGACTGAATTATCATTATTCTAATAGCATGCATGCACAGTATGCAAAAAAAAAAAAAAAAAAAAAAAAAANAAAAAAAAAAAAAAATCCACTCAGTCATTTTTTAATCATAAATGTGGTTTAGAAAAAAAAAAATCATACCTGGGAGAAAGCTGTAATGTCGTTTTACATGACAGCTCATCCTACATCTGCAGCGCTGGAGCGCAGATGTTAATAAATATCTTCCCTGTAATTGAAAGTGGCTCCAATTATGGAGTAATTCACGGAATATATATTGATATTAACAGTATATAATTTCATAAAAGAGCTCTTACCCAAATCATCTTGCCAAATATTCGAAAATGACGCATTTTCAATATCTAGTTAGCTTCCTGGTTTATTCTCCAGAATCAGACAGCTTGGGGTGAAGCATTACGGGTTCACTTTTTATTGTACAGAGAGTTAAAGTATTAAAATACGATGTCGAAGTGTCACACGCTTACTTAACGCACGATTCCAAAATACAACCGCAGAAACAAACATAGTAACCGATAGTTCCGGGCAACAAAACTCATACGTAAAAGACAGTATAATTGTTTATTTTGCATACATAAAGTTGCCGATTTTGTAGTTAAATTTTCTAAAATATACTATGAAACATCTATGTATTGTAATACTGCTGTGGTAGTCTTTTTTTTTTTTCTTTTAAACCTCCACAGCCGGTTAATTGAACAGACGGACAACTCGGTGTGCCCGGATGACGCACTTCCTCTAGATCTCGGCCAGCCTAGGTAGGCTTGGAAGAAGCCGAACCTCAAGTAAAAAAAACATCAAATAATCTGCTTCTGGACCAGCATCTGCCACCTGTGACATAATTATTGTAATATTAACTTTTCAAACACAAAATGGTAAGTATTCAGTCTTTTTTATCTGTGTTACTTGAGATTCAGAAACTATTTTAGCCTGTTAGCATACTATGCTAACAGCAGCTTCTAACATGTGGCGGCTGAGCTGCTCTCTGGTGTTGTGAACGGAGTGTGGGAATTATATAACAAGTGACGAGAGCTAAAGACATTATAAATTAATAACTGATATTCATCACTATATAGATGAAATGTTTTTGTTAATTTACAGAGTTTACAATTTAAAAATCATGTTTGTGTCATGTAATTCTAATGTAAACAGACTGGCTGGTTAGCTTTTTGATTACATTATTTTTTGTCTTTTTTTTATTGCCATTGTTTATTACAGCTTTGCATTGGGATTGTTTTGACAAAGAATACAGTCGCATGACAGCTTCTACCCCACGAATTGTTCATGTTGTTGTGCACTGTTCTCACTACTGTTTCTATGCACACGTGTTGGTGTTTATGTGTATGTACATTTCTGCATATATATATCTATCTATATATAGTACTTGTTAACTCTTTTTAAAATAAAACAAAATCTGTATATATAAAGCATATCTAATTCACGTGTTTTGACTTTCTTCTTTGTAGCCCCAGAACGAGCACATTGAGTTGCACCGCAAGCGGCACGGTTACCGCCTGGACCACCATGAAAAGAAAAGGAAGAAGGAAAGCCGTGAGGCTCATGAGCGGTCCCATAAAGCCCGGAAGCTGATTGGGCTGAAGGCCAAACTGTACCACAGACAGAGACACGCTGAGAAGATCCAAATGAAGAAGACGTGAGTAAACTACCAGACCATGTATATATATATAGATATAGATATCTAGTCTGTTTAACGTCTGTTTATCTTCATGAGCACTGAGTTTTCCAGTTGGTTAAATAAAACCTGAACACTGTCCTAACTGAATAGTCTCATGTATCTTTGGATCTTTACAGCATAAAAATGCATGAACAGAGAAAGACCAAGCAGAAGAATGATGATAAGACCCCAGAGGGAGCAGTACCAGCCTACCTGCTTGACAGAGAGGGACAGTCCCGAGCCAAGGTCCTTTCTAACATGATCAAACAGAAGAGGAAAGAGAAGGCTGTAAGTATCCATGGAAACCTTTTAGTCAGCAGCCTTGTCACTAGATTTCTTCTCCTTTCTCGGTGGTTGTTCATTATAGTTTATTTAATGGCAGTGATGTGGAAGTATGGGGATATTGTTACTCGCTGACATAAATCCATGATGCTGTCTGACAAACTGTTTTTTTCTTGTAGGGTAAGTGGGAGGTGCCCCTGCCAAAGGTCCGAGCCCAGGGAGAGACAGAAGTGCTTAAAGTAATCCGAACCGGAAAGAGGCAAAAGAAAGCCTGGAAGAGAATGGTTACCAAAGTCTGCTTTGTTGGCGATGGATTCACCCGTAAACCTCCTAAATATGAACGTTTCATCAGACCCATGGTAAGACCACTTATTTTAGTGCATCATTGAGCTAAAATGTTTGTTTGCATATTTTGATCAACAGGCAGGATGGATCAGACGTTGGTGTAACTGTTGAAACGCTCCTATAATGTGATTTCTTTCTTTTTGTTCCACTCCAGGGTTTACGTTTTAAAAACGCTCACGTCACCCATCCAGAGTTGAAAGCCACATTTTGCCTTCCCATTCTCGGAGTGAAGAAAAACCCTTCCTCACCACTCTACACCTCACTGGGAGTCATCACTAAGGGAACAGTAATAGAGGTCAACGTCAGTGAGCTGGGCTTGGTTACACAAGGAGGAAAAGTTATCTGGGGTGAGCGCTTAATCCTGTGTTATCCTATTAGACTTAGTTTAGTATTTCATGTAAATTGGCACGCAGTGTGATCATGTTGTAACTAAAACTGCTCTTTTTCCTGGCAGGTAAATATGCCCAAGTGACCAACAACCCAGAGAACGATGGCTGCATTAATGCAGTTTTGCTTGTATAAGACTCTGAACCTTTATACAGACTGTTCCTGCTAACTGATCTTTTACACGAGGAGTATATGATGTACGACAAGGAGACGAGCGACGGGCTTCACGTTCTGATGGGACCGTGAGGAAGATCGCTGATGGTGCACTTTGCAATCCAACATTTTTTGCAACAGAAGAACACTCAAAGGAAAATGAAACAAATGATTACTGTGTCAAATTTGATGTCAATAAATTTTGTCACATGATTTTTTTTTTTTTTTNTTTTTTTTTTTTTTGTCTTCATTTACTTGTAAAATGTAAATAGAGGGAAAAAGTTAATCAGTGTCTCCCAGCAGTTTTGCTGGAGTGTAAAGTTATTTTACACTAAAATAGTAACAGATTTCTTGTGGGTGTTCTGATGGATTAGGTCATAAATATATAACTTTTGGTTTGCACCAGGACTTTTGAATGCTGACCAAATTTTGTCTGTGGAAATAAAATTTGAGTTCATTTTTTTAAGATCAACATCCAACCTTAATTTTCCCCTGAAACGTGGCAGTCTCATGAGCAAAAAAGAAAAATAGCAAAGAACTCTGCTATTTTGGACACACTTGAACTATCTCAGTATGTGAAAGGGCCCACCCATAGTCGGGGGCATACTTTGGACTGATTATCAAAAAGAGTCTCAATATTTCCAATGTTTGTTATTGATCCTTCCTTATCTGACCATTTCTGTGTTTGCTTTGATATGTCCTTTATTTCTGACATCCATATCAACTCAAATACTGTTAAAAAACATATCATTGAGAACACAACTGCACTCTTTAAAAATGCCATCTCTATGTTACCACCTCAAGGTTCAATCCTGGGACCATCTCTATTCAACCTCTACATGTTCCCGCTAGGTCAGATTATGCGAAATAAGAATATCGCTCACCATAGTTATGCGGATGACATTCAAATCTATATACAGTAACTCTCACCAAATGACTATCATCCTATAGATTTGCTGTGCCAGTGCTTTGAGCAAGTCAATGACTTGATGTGCCAGAATTTCCTTCAACTAAATAAGGACAAAAGTGAGATAATTATCTTCGGTGCCAAAGAAGAAAGGCTAAAAGTTTATTCACTCCTTGACTCTGTCTTTGAAAACCACAAACCAAGCCAGAAACCTTGGTGTCAATATGGATTCAGATCTAAATTTCAACAAGTCAGTAACAAAATCAGCCTATCACCTTAAAAACATAGCAAGACTTAGAAAAACTTGTTCATGCCTTCATTACTACTAGTAGATTAGACTATTGTAATGGTCTCTTTTCAGGTCTCCCTAAAAAGCTCTTAGGCTTGTTCAGAATACTGCTGCTAGAGTTCTAACAATGGCTAAAAAATTATACTAATTTTCAAATCCCTACACTGGCTCTTGGTGTGTCAGAGAATTGATTTCAAAATACTGCTGTTAATCTATAACTCACTAAATGGTTTCGGGCCAAAATACGTGACTGAAATGCTTTTGCAATATGAACCCTCTAGACCCCTCAGGTCATCTGGGACCGGTCTGTTAACCGTCCCCAGGGTCAAAACAAAACGATGCGACAAATAGCTGGAATAAACTTACAGAAGATCTGAGACTTGATCCAACACTGCCTGCTTTTAAATCCAGACTAAAAACGTTTATTCACCACTGCTTTCTGCTAAACTGTAAACCTAACACTTTAACAAAATACAGATTTTATTCTTTTTATTTTCTTCTTTAAATGTTAAAATAAGTCTTGATTTTCTTCTTTAACTTAAATGTCTTTCTTTGCATTCTTTTTTAAATCCTGTTTTTACTGTATCTGAAAATGTCTTCTAACATGTTTTTTTATGTGAAGCACATGTATTAACTGTGCTGTATAAATAAAGTTTCCTGTTTGTTGCTGGATTGTGGAGCTTAACAAAAGCAGGTCTGGCTGCATTATGGATACAAAATGAAGCTTCAAAATCAGAATTTCATTTTATTCAGCAAGTCCATGGAATTTCTCTCGGTGCATGGTGTCAGAAAACAATGAGTACAAACAATATGTACAAATAAAAACTTAAAAATTTTAGGTGTCTAAAAAAAATACCCTCATCCTGATGTGAAATATATATCAATAATGACAACAATTTTTTTTCTTAACATTTAATTTGTGTAAACATATAAAACAGTGTTTGCTTGGTGTCCATTTCTGACTTCACAGAACTTCAACATTTCCTCCACAGTGACCGGACAGACTGCATTAATAATCACTTTCTGCTATTCTGAAGACACAATATGACCAAATTATGGTTTAAGATGTCAACAGTAACTACAGAAAACATCAAGTCTTCTAACTGTAGCAGCTTTGTCATAGCTTCAATTAGGGAAGGAAACTAACTGGATTGTGTCATTGGATTTATTTTACACTAGCTAGCTACTAGTTTAAATATTATCTTGTTTGGAAAAAAGTGTGGGCTAACATTTTGTATATTTATGACAAAACTCCTTTTATATCTAATAAATTAAGCAGAAATTTGAATAGTAACTCTAACCCATCTAAAAGTCCAGTCCAGTCATTACCATGCATGCTAAAAAAAATTATAACCTCAAAGGCAATATTAAAGAATGCTAGTAATAAATCATAGGAGCCCCATGTTGTAGTTCGGTGTCTTTTCTTATTCTGCATTCAAACAGCGAGGCCACTTTAAAACAACAAAAATGATATTAAATGTTTTACTCAAGTGTAATATAATGCAGTGAAGCTAAGAATATTGACTGTGGGAAGGATTAAGGCCGATGTTTGAAGCTGATCCATAAATAGGAGATGAAACAGTGACTTGCCATATTTGGACTGACAGGTATCTGTTTTCTCATCAGTCTCCAGCCGATGGAAGGAAAACTAAACCTCCTTCATTGTGATGCGAAATAAAGGCTGAGATCAAGCGCCTTAATTACTGACAAAGGCTGGCGTTCCAGGCTTATTACTTTTTCATTCACCTGCTCTTTGATCAGCCTGTTCATTCAGCGTAAGAGAGATGCGAAACGACACCTGCTGGTATCGTCCATGTGGACAAGTTCAGACAGAGAGGTCTCCACAGAGACATTTTCAGAGTTCAGTCGACTTGACTTCCTCTCCTCGGTCATTACGCCCACAGCTTTTCTTCTTTTCTTTTAAAAAAAAGTGCAGTCAGTGGCAGATCATGGCCTCCATCAGATACTGGCACTATGTGTAATAGTCCAACTTGCTCTGAATCGTCTTGCAGCCTTTGACAGCGAAGACTCTCTCAGACTTTGGGAAATACACTAAATCTCTGGCCAGCTGGTCTGCCACAACTGGATCGGGCTTCTTATCTCTGGCTTCCATCTCAGACATAGCACACTGGGCAATGTGTTTGTACTCCAGAGGCAGAAATGGGACGAAGAAGTCCACCAGGTTCTTGTCTATCAAGCTCGTATGCCACAACCCACCTGCAGGAAAAGAGTGAAAAGCACTGAGCAGAAGACTCATTCTGGATTTTCGTCACATTGAGTTTTTGTCTTATACAGCGATATGGAAGCTGCTCCGTTAAATCTACTCACTTTTCTTGTTGTTGAACACTGCCAGAGAGAGTGCTGTTTCAAGGTCTTTGAGTTCCATCTCCTCCCGCTCCCGTCCTTCCCTCCAGAAATCTAAAGTGGTCTGTATGATGCCCTCTCCTCCAGCATTGCTGTGGAATTTCATTCAACAAAAAGTCAACGCACGCATAAGTTTTTCAAAGATGAAAACAGAATCAGTTGCCTGTGGCCGAGTAGACATCCTTTGACCTGGATGACTGAAAATCTTCCTACACATTTTATAAACATATCATTTCCCCTTTATCTCTACACTCTCCTCCACTGGTCTTTTCCCACAAATTTAAGCTTATGATTGGTCGGACTGAGAAGAAATGTTTTCAGCCTTTCACCTGAGGAAGATGAAGATAGCTTTTCGATATGAAACTCCGTCCAGCTTGTCGTAGTAGTCCAGGTACGGCTTTATGCTGTCAATCAAGCCTGGATGCATCTTGTCCATCTCGTCAAAGATGAACATGGATTGTGCACAGCTGGTGACATTACCTTTGATCCACTGCTGTAACTGCGACTGAAGAGAAACAAAAGCGTATTTAACTTGTATGGAAGGACAAACAGAACTTTGATGCTTTCTAAATTGTAACTAGAAGAGATTTAGTTATTCATAACATTACACAAAGGCATACCTTGTAGGTCTCAATTTCTTTTGCATGTGGGAAGTGAAGCTCTGATGTGAAAACATGGACAAAGCTGCTGTCCATTCCCTCCCTGTAAATGTTTTCAGCTACCAGCTTACTAACAAAGTTCTTCCCCGTGCCGGTCCATCCGTGCAGGGAGAGCACCAGGGGCTTCTTCGGGTTGTCGTTACTCATGAAACCACTCACAGCTTTCAGGATGATGCGTGAGGCAATATGCTGTCCAAACAGTTTCTGGTCCAAGTCAGCCTTCAGACCTGGCAAGTACACAACAAAAAAAAATTAACAGGATTACTGAATATACAGACTTACAAATATTATTAGTCACTGTATGCATATAAAATGTTGTTTCCTTATTAAAGTGTGCATTTTTCCTCATTGTGTAGTTTACTAGACAACATGTCATTATCACTACAAGTATATGCTGATTGCTGTTTTTGCCACGTTCGCAGGTACATCTCACAGTTGAACCTGTATGTATTTATTGGCAAATTAAATCCTAAAATGAAGCAGAACGGATTAATTTTTCCATAAAATGTCAAACGTTATTTATTGTTGAAGGAACATTTCAGAAGGCCTTCCCATTCCCCATGGTTTCAGTTTGACTAGATACAACACAGTGCACAAAATGCAATTAAAGCCAGATCTTCGTACAAAGAGCCGAATAAACGTTCTCCTCTGCACGTCATGGCCTCACCTGTTGCACTGAACGTTATCCATTTCGCATCACAACTTTCACGAAAATAATTGTAGATCGTTCGTCCCAAAGTCGCACTGATACCAACAAACACTGTTGTTGTGATCGGATCAAACGCGTTTACCAGGACGCTTGCAACTGAAACGTATATTAGTAAATATCTGTATGTTATTTTCATTGTCGAAGCCACTCATTTATCTGCAACTAGTTTTAAAGGGATAAAACAATAAAAACATCACGAGGAAACCGCGTTCATTCAGCAGGTTAGCTTGCTAATAAGACGCTGTACTTCCTGGATGCGTCATCAGCGTGCGACAAAGCGTGAACTCAATATCAGTCATGTTTGACAATAAATGGATCATATAAACTTTATATTATATAAACTTGGAATTATTAGTATTATATACAGTTTTAAGCCATTTGCGTAACCGCTCTGTTAAAGTTAGCTAACGTTAGCTAACTTACAAAGTATGAGCTACTTCAGAGTAAAAGCGGATTTGTATGTTTGTTGGATGGTTGCGTGTTACCTGACTTATTGAAAGCAATCCACTCGGGTCGACAGCACTCGTGGAAATAATAGAAAATATTCTGGTAGCTGGCTAAGAATCCAGTCAGAGCGGCTGCCATGCCGACCGCTATGCTGGTGCTGATGGGCTCGATAGCCTCAGTCATACCGGAGCACAGCAGCATCCACAGCAGCACGACGTGTCGCTTCCGCGGCTTCATTTTGCACAGTTAGAGCTTCATCAACCAGTTTGGGAAATAATAATAATAATAATAATAATAATAATAATAATAAAAAGTCAAAGTCTGCGTGATGGTTTCAGAGTGTCTGCCAGAGAGGACTGGGTCAACACGGACAGACAAACAACTGACAAGGAAGTGCCGGTTCATGACGTCAGAGTCCAAAGATGAAGGCCTCCTGGGCTTTTTAATAGGCATCAATGAAGTTATTATCTTGATATCTGCCTTTTTGTTTATTTTTTGGAAAGATTTGGCTTTCACTTGTTGACATATGCATGCTCTCTAAACTCACTGGGAATGTGCATATATCAGCCATGACCTAGTTTTAACAGTATTCTGTCACTGTATAAAAATAAAGGGAAAGAGATGGTTTTATTATTATATCATATTTTAAATCACTTCTTAGGATCTACTTTTACTGTTTTAATGTAAGGATACTTATCCTCTATTTTCTTTATTTGCAATTCTACCTTTTTTGTGTTTGAAGTTATGTTTGTCTGATTTTCCTTTGTCTCTGCACTTTAGGGTGGACATCTCTTTCAGCCTTTAAATTTGGTTGTTCTGTTATTGTGCATTGCCATTTAAAATATAATACACAAATACTGACATCAACA
The DNA here is from genome assembly GCA_014773175.1 of Lucifuga dentata. Classification (NCBI taxonomy): domain Eukaryota; kingdom Metazoa; phylum Chordata; class Actinopteri; order Ophidiiformes; family Bythitidae; genus Lucifuga; species Lucifuga dentata. The sequence goes on from VXCM01001081.1 coordinate 24,069, forward strand.
TGTTACTGAAATAAAGGACTCATAAAAATGAAGCTTTCAGGGCTGTTCAGCACCTGTGGGGATTGTCTCATTGGATGCATTTTTGTAGGTGTCAACCTCAACTTTTGCATCTTTGAGAATGTTGAACACATACTTCCTAATATAGCACACTATAAAAATGATGAAAAATTATAAAAGGCATAATGTCTCCTGTAAGACAGTGTTAACAGAACAAAATTAACATTTTCTGCTTTGATTCTGATTTTTTTTTTCTTCTTTTTTTAAGATTTTCAAAGGATCACAGAAATGAAGTGAGGAAATTAACTTTGACATCAGCACTCAAAAGTTGAAAAGTGCTCTGCCTCTACTTTAAGTGACCAGCAGGTGGCAGTGTCTCTGCATACGAGCAGTGAAGGATGAAGGAGAAAATGACTGATAATACAAAAGATACAACTTATTGTTTTACAGTATCGTCACATAGACAAAAGTAGATGTTACAAGGACCCCAGGCTCAATGTCATCATTACTTTTTTTTTCTTTGCACTACTATTATAATTCAATGTTTCATCCTGTGTCTCCATAAGCCTTTGGCAATTTATGCAAAGAACAGAGATGATTTTAATACTGAGGTAGTATTATAATCATACTGGATCTGCTTGTTTTTCTTATTATCTCTTATATTAACGATTTCACACTTGCATAGAACTGATGTCCCATTGCAAAGTATAATGCGCAGACCAAAAATAAGATAAACCAAAATTATATATTAGTTTGAACAGCCATTGACTTTTTTAATCAACAATTTTTCTGCAAACACCTTAATACACAGAAACCAACTGACTCAACTAGTTGTCCCAGTTGAAAAATCTCACGCCACTTATATGAGAAAACTGACAATAAGATGAACAAGCAAAAGTTAGACTGAGTTGCTCAACTGAAAAATTACTAAATTGTACTTTGATCATTCCATTTATCAGTACTGATGGCCAAGACTACTTAAGGCCTACGAATAGACATCAATTTTTACACAAGTAATGTGTAAAAATTGTAAATAACCATTAATACTTTAATATCAGAGTCAGTAAAGTTTCCAGGAACTAGAAGGAAAAAAACAAAACAAAACAAAACAAAACATTTCCATCCCACCACCACAATAAGTAATTCAAAACTTAAGAAGCCGGTGTAAATGTAAGAAGTTTAATTCCTTTGGTGCCAAAAAAAAAAAAAAAANAAAAAAAAAAAAAAAGAAAAAACAAAAAAAAGCAAAATGAAACAAAACAAAACAAAAATACAGTATGCATCTTATTTAAAGCTACTACACTAAAAGATCTAATAAGCTGGCAACAAATGAATCAAATGGTTTAAAACGTGTTAAGTGAGTTAAACGTACTTCACAGTCGATATTGTGAGTTACAGGAGAATTAAAATGGAGATAAATACAAACTCAGAGGCACAATTCACAGGACAGAGGATGACAGTCAGTACTGGCTGCTGATGGAACAATACAGACCAAGAAAAGAGAAATTAACAACGCTTAAGAATCGCAAAACAAATGTGGGGTAAATTTAAGTCAAATCAAGCAGACCAAAAAGATCAGAATGGTAAGAGGGCAAAAAAAAAAAGTTACTACTTAAAAAAATACACTTGTGAACTCCACTTATTTAGGATGTTTTAGATACTAACAATAAACACAATATCAATATGATTCAACTAACATAACGCCATTAAAAGTATCTTAACAAATACCAACTTTTTTGTTGAAGTTTTAAATGTTTAAGCTAAACACGTGCACTCCCTCTTTTCTCAGTGTGTTTAAGTTCTACAGTATCTGCATGTTTAGGCACTTGGAAAGAATATGATTGTAGGTAGTGTTATGTACATTTGTTATGTTCTTAGTTTGATTTGCATTCCAGAAAATCACACTCCTTCCAAACTTAACCTTACAGATCTAAAAGTGAGTCATATCTGCTGTTGATCATCAAGCCACATACTGATACTGAAAGTCTAATTCTAACATATTTACACACTACAGTGCACTCATCTATGGAAATGTTTTTCAGATCTTGAAATGGTTGTGGTGAGCTTTTTACTGATTCCAGATCAGTATCCAGGGCTGATGACTTTGAGCCAGAGGAAATGTGATGGGGTCTGTAACCTGGCACCAGCATTAGCTCAGTATGAATCCACGTGAGACCACAGAGGACAGTGCAAAATGTCTTTTGCTTATGCTTCTCCAAAAGAATGCTACTCTTACAACATTTAATGACGTGTCCCAAAAAAGTAAACAAGGACCAACAAAGAAAAAAAACAAGGTATGAGGAATTTTGAGCCTTCCCTTAAAATTTACCCATGAAACATTTACTGCAAAATTTCATTTATCAAGCAGATGACGTGTATGTACAGCTAGTGACGCTATGTTTTCATTATGGAAACTGGAAAAATGTGATGAATAATATTCACAGTCAAACATCATTTAGTGAGTTGTGGGCTCAGTCCTCCATTGAACAGATGCTCTACACACACAATAAATCACAAAATAACATCCTCAACCGCTGGTCCCGCTAAAACACAACACTCCATTTTTAAGAGAACAGCTCAGTTCCACCGATGGTCCCTACGCCCCACGAGCAGCATGGAGGCTGACGTCTGGGCTTACGGCAGGCTGGCAATATCCCGCTTTGGAGGAGGCCCTGAAGGCTTACAAGGTGACCCATTAGCTTTGTCCTCAAAGACCAAGACTCTGCGGAGAAAAAGAAATAATAACATAATAACAAACAGTAGACATACTGACAATTTTAAAAAGAAAACCTATCAGGCTCGGTTTTGTTGGTGTAATCACAATGAGCAAAGTGCTACATCACGTTAGCAAGGACAGTAAGAGCGTAACCATGCCGACTTGTTATTTTCATTCACACATTCACAGCACAACGCAGGAAGGTCTGGGTGAAGTGGAATAGAAATTGAAGGATGTGATGACTTATCGTCTTCTCAGACAATCACAGTATTAATATGTTAACCTTAAAGTCTCCGCATACACACACACATTTTTATTTATTCAGGGCTATTAGATGACCACTTCTGAGCTTGAAAGCAGTGGAGCTACTGTCCCATCCTAGCATTTCCAATCATTTCAATTTCCAATCACTTATGACATCATCAGTCATTTTATTTGCTGATACTGTTTGTATTTTATAAACTACTGAAGATTTGTTGGTTGAACTGAGTTTTTGATTACAACCTAAAACATTTCAGGAAAACACTCCACTGTGCCTATTTTTACGCTTATCAATTTTCCCTCATATTGTTACAGTTTGCACAATTTCTTTTTACTTATGCAATCACCGATACAACATTTTCAGTGTTAGGTTATTCATTTTGTCTTTGCTATCACAAAAATACCTTGAGATATCAGGATATGATTTAAAGCTACATCACCCACCCGTAACGGTGGCCGGCAACATGGCTCATAAAATGCAGAGGAGAGCAACTCTCGTCTTTTTGTGCTTTTCCTCCCACCTCATACTTGTTATGCAGCGAACAAAATTAACAAAAACAAGCAAAGCACATTTCAAGGACAGGAAAATACCAATACCTTGTTGCGCTGTTTATGCAAGCTTTTAATACAACCCACAACAGCCCATATAAAACATATTAAGCGAAATGTTATTATACAGTATAATTCTATATTATGTTTTATATACATGTCCACGCACGTCTGTTTTCAAAATTTGTGCAAAGGATAGGTGAAGGATAAGAATCAATGTGATGGCATATCTTAAAGATTAGCCTCTCTCTGAGCTGTGGTGATGACAGGATTATTGCCATCTCCACTCAGCGTCCAGCACGAACAGGAACCCACAGAGGATTAAGTCTTAAAAGGGGGCTTATGTGTCCTTGTGGATAGTACTGAAAAGTGAAAGAAAGGGGGATGAGGGATTTGACAGATGAAAGGGGAGGCATGAAATGAATGGAACTGTAGATCAGGAAGATAGAGGGCTGTGAGGGCAGACAGGAAAAGTACAAAGAAATGAAAGTGGGATGTGTGCAACGAGAAAAATGCAGAGAGCCACAGCTGAAGTACCTGAGTGGAAGAATGAGGAGAAACACAAAGGGAACGAGGTGAAATAGCCGAGCGAGGCGGAGTGACGAATCTGACAGGAGCTATTCAGAGAATGTCCGTCTTTACTTTCCCTTTTTTGGAAAACCTCCACAAAGCTTCACTAAGCCCATAAGGAGCAATGATCCCAGCAATGAAAGAAGCGCTCAGCAACTCAAACATCTCTCACTGCTTTTCTTTCCACGCTGCTGCTGCTGTTTCGTACGTTTACAGGCACGCTGCACTGATTATTTGTAGGTACTCCATTTAAGGCAACTAGTGAAGCGCCCGTTCAAAACGTGCCTGTTTGGAACGGGCCGGGCTTTATGGCGTGTGCCGCAGCTTGCCGTAATTTAGTTGTGCACGTCCTCGTGAGCTAGCTTTGTTTGCAGTGCCCATGGAGTGGAGCATAATGGTGCCACACCCAGAGTGTATCCTGCCACCAGGACTACTTTTTACCGGCACAGCTCAATTTGAGAACCGCTCATCCAAACAACTTAACACGCGTCTTGAGCAATGAACCTGCCAAATTTCAATTTCATACAGTACCGGGTTCTAGAGATATTGGTGCCACAGAGATTTCTGTCTTTATAGGTAGATCATGCAAGACACCAGTTTCTGTGAGTATATTCGCGAAATATACATCAGCCGTTGTGTAATTTGGGTTTTCAGAAAGTCCTCCAGCTGAGGACATGCTGGCTTTCTCTGATGCTTACATTCTTGAATAAATCAATTAAAATCCCACCATCTAGGTTAGCTATGCAGAGTAAGTTTATTCTGATTTATGCCGATTTGAATTTGTTACTGTGTTTACATAATGTTTGAAAAAATTTGCATTGTTACTAACAAGTTTTTATGATAAAGTAACCTTTATCATAAAAACTTGTTAATAACAATGTAACTGTCAAACCTGAGTGTCTGGCTGCTTTTCTGACTAATAAACAAGTCTAATCAAAGTGCAGCTTAGCTTTTCATGCTCAAATATCCAGACTGACCTCAATTATTTTCCTCTAATTGCAACTAAACCAATTGTTGTTCTGCCAAATGCTTTGAGTAACACTATTCTAAAGCTGGTTTCTAACTCCGCCCTCTTCCTCCCATCTCTCCTCTGTCCAGAGACAAAAACAACAACGCACAAGAGAGGCATTGTAGACTTTTATGGACCAGTTCTAAAGCTCTGAATACATTCAGCGCTGCGGTACGCTGCCATCAGACTTTCAAATTCACAGTTTTCAAATGAATACGAAATGAAATTAAATCTGCAGAAGTTACTCCTTTCAGTGGAACTGAGAAACACCCCAGCCAATGTTTGCTTTGCTTTGAATGGAAATAAAGAAGATACATACAGAGTTGTAATTAAATAGAAGCACACTGACATATTTAACCAGGCAAAAGACCCTTCTTTTCCTAAAGTAATTCACTTTGTAACCATCTGCAGAGTAGAAGTCAATGTTTCAAAAGAGGAATAAAGTTATCCATCAGTATCAGCACTGGCCATGAATGTACGAGATTACAATGAGAAAGATCCCCCCCCCCCATGNCCTCCCAGTGTGAGCATTCTGAAAAGGTATAAACTCGGCGGACAGCTGAGGGGCCGGGTCAGATGAAGCATACTGCAGCCTTAAGCATGTGACCCCACCTGAGGAGAGGCATATCTGTAACTATGGACAGGCTGTACAGATGGATTTGTTGCCATGGAGATTAAAGACAAAGTCAGCATGTGGTTAGTGACAACAGCTGTAGTTATTCATGAATGCTTTGTGACAGACGAAACAACTGATACAAAGCTAGATTCTCTCTCTCTCTCTCTCTGTTACTTACAGTTTGAGCACAGCTGAACGTTTGCCCAGCATCATCTTGACAAAGTCCCTGTAGTTGATGGTGTTGCTGCTGCTTCCTGCAGTCACCTCAACGATCATTTTCTTCAATTCCAAGTGGGTCTTGGGCACCCCGAGCTTCTCCATCATCCGTTTCAGACCCATCAAATCTGAGAGAGGGTACCACAGTCACATCCATGCAAGGGTGGCAGAATATGAACCACATGATGAGCTCTGAGTGTAACCACTTTTCCACAAAAATGGATATCCAGAAATGTGAGGACATGTTTTAATCTCTTTTCTGGTTTTGCTTTAGGAGAGTCTGAAGCTCTAAAGTTCTACATTGAAGTGACAACTGAACACTAAATGGACAAAGCTGAAGGTAAAGTTTGAAAATAACTAAATTGTACTTCAGGACATTAAAATGGCATTTTGCTGGACTTGCAGACAAACACTGTATCTACTGTTCGCCTCACATCTGCTGAAGCATTAAAACTCTTTCATGCTGCTGTACAACATGAGCTTGTTTTACATAAAGGACACACACACGACACATGAGACTGTTCAAGCTGTCATCTACCATTATTCAGACAACACACACTTTTAATTACCGCTCCCTCATTGCTCCCCCACAAGCAACACATGGGGTCACTGACAGTTGCTTGAATCGGTGTGCAGCTGCTGTTTTGGTGCTTCTGTTACTCACCAATCTCTCCTTGATCATTCAGGTCAAACTCAGCATATTTATCTGCAAAATAAACACACACGCAGGAGGTTTTCACTAAGTAAACTCTGGCAATTCATCATGAGAAACCGCACGGTCTAATGCAGCGTTTTCATGAACACCAATCCTCAGCAGGTGGCTTACATGTCGGCAAAAGTGTTACCGCAGACGATGTGATATTCTCACTGTCTCGCACGCCGACAGATGAGCTGGCAAAAGGAAACACAAAAACAGCTGATAATGACAGGTGTGTGTGTGTCTGCGTGTGTGTCTGTCAGCAGAAAGCAGGCGATGGGCAGCTGAGTGGAGCTAAGCTGAGAGAAATGAAAGAAGCAGCGATGGGAAATGTTCGCCTTCAGGAAGCAACTTCAGTCACTTTTCCTTTAACAGACATGAATTTTTTAACATTGGGTGGAGTATCAGCATCCGTAACATTAACGAGTCATTTTTTTCTCTTCAATTTAAAAAAGGCACAGTATCAACGTGCCGCTGAAGTGGCATCTGAAGTGGCTGCAGAAGTTAAATCTATAACAGACGGTTTTTCCCCCCAAATTTCACTATTCTCTGCTGTCTAGAAGAGCACTCAGTCAGTCAGATTACACTCACTATTTATAACCCACAATGGAACCTCTGTGTGTGTGTGTGTTGGGAGGGAGGGGGATGACTTTGGTTAAGAAACTGTGTTACTGTGTGAATCCGCAGGGAGTGAAAAGGACAATGCTGACCCTGTTCGTAAACTCAGAGGAGCGGGCCCCTGCACTCATGTACACGCACACGCACACGCATACATAGCTGAGTGGCCCGCTTATCACAGAGCAGCCTGTTGATCTTCTACAACCACAAAAACGGCTCAACTGAAGAAGTGAAGTCTGTAACTTTTCTTTCTGTTTTTCTGCTCCTTCAGCTGCATCACTCTTGGAAAGTCAAAGTTAATTTTCACCTCGGTCACAAATATTAAAGGAACATACCACCCATTTTGCATGTTTGAGCCGAACGTGTATTCAGGTTTTTTCGAAGTTTTGTAATTTTAGCATTTAAGCACAATAAAAGATGCAGAATGAATGTATGTCTCCACCAGGGAATATAATCCCAAAAGAAGACCTGCGTTAATGGAAAAATTTAAACTGTGACTTCATAAGGCTGTGTAACTATTAGCAGGAGAAACATGGATTTTTAAGGTGGGTGTATCGCTTGAATATTTGATTTTAAAAGATTAAGAGATTTTGCAAAATATCAGGAAAGCTGGAATATGGTTTTATCCTTTGGGAAATGATTGTCAGTAACGTAACATGTATGAAAACTGGCTCAAACATGCAAAATGGGTGGTATGGTCCTTTAACAGCAGCAGCTTATTGTAAAAACCTCACTGGTAAAATAGTTGACAGATGATGTTTTCAACGGTATTTTGACCAGTGGATCAAAGTTATTTTCCCGTCCTGTTTAAAAGACGTTGACCCTGAGGCCAGATGAGACAAGTTCAGTCTGTTTTTCATTCCAGAAACAACAACTTGACTGCTGTTCACATTTATCTGGCAAGTGCAACTCATTAATTAAGTTATAAAACATTGTATATTACATGCCATGTCATTGTATTTCATTGTGTGGTCACAGGATGTTTAAACTTTATTTCACAAACTTCTTTGATGTGGTTACATATTCTCTTTCTTATTGTTTTTTTTTAGTGACATGTAGGTTGTATGAATGACCTTCTGTTCACAGCAGCCAGACTGTATTCATGTTTAAAGATGATTTAGATTTTGATGGTTGTTTGCAGTGTGTGTTTCAGTTTGTGCAGCTTTTGACCTCTGGGTCACTGGGTCACCATGGAAAGAAGAACCACGGGGAGGAGGAAAGTAGCTGTCCTCTCATGGCTGCTGGCTCCTCTTTCTGTTTATATTCTACTGCTCCATTTCCTCCAGCATGCACAGATTGTAAGTAGGACACAGAGACGTGTTTCTCTTTTCATTATTTAAACCCTGTATTATAATAAACAGACTTTTTTTACTCTGTCTGCTAAATTGTGTAATAAAAACTTGCAGCCACAGAAAAAGAAAACAAAATAATCTACATGCATGACATGCAGACATAAGTGGCAAAAATATCTGGCGAAGGGGTTTGTTGTTTTTGTTTGTATCATGCGATTATATTCGTTTCATCAGCTCCTGGTGACGATGTTTTTCTAGTTTCTCCAGCAAAGTTCAAAATATTGTAACAAGCATTGGAACGCCCAGGCACATTCCTCCAGGGCCACGGAGGACTTGGCCCTGAAAACCTCTGAGAGACCGCAATCTCTCTTTCCCACAGAGAAAATACTGACATGTACGGTGTGTGTGTGTGTGTGTGTGTGTATAGAAAGTGGACAAACAAACAGTGAAGCTTAGTTACAGAAGCTGAACACACCCTCAGGGAAAAGCTGCATACTTGTGGAGGTAACAACAGAGGGGAGGAACACGCTTGCTTACTTTTAAAACCCTCCAGTTTTTCAGCCAGGTCATCTTCATCTCGGTACTTCTCGTCCTCCAAATACTCCTGACAGGTGAGACGAGAGGCAGAAAGTCAACAAAAGCAGAAGCTAATTTGTAAAAACAGAATCTGAAGGCTTAACAACTGAAACCCTCTTTAACCATATTTTCTAAAACCTATTCCCGCATCAAGAGATTTAGCAACAGATCACATCTTATTTCTTCGTACTTTACAGTATTTTGGTGACAAATTCCAGCAGAGTTTTACACGTATGTGCCTATTAGAGCCCCATAATGCTGGATTTTTGAGACAGATACCGATATGATATATTAAAACAAGAAAAAAAAATCTAATGAAGATGTATCATGTTAATATATTGATCAGTTATCTTATCAAACATCCCTCAAATTTTATTATTACTCAGTTATGACAACTAGTACAAACGCAGGACAATTTACAGTTAAACAATAACTATAACTATACATAATATACATAATAATGCACTCTTAAAATGCAGTAAAATATTTATTTACAGTTAAGCAGTAACTATAACTATACATAATATACATAAAAAATGCAGCCTTAAAAATGCAGTAAAATATTTATGCACTGCAATTTCCTTTTGCATATCTGCTAACGTGGTGGTACAGATATATATACAGTCTATATCATAAAAATGAGTCCGACTAGCACCTATTTATTACTATCAAACAAAAAAGCAGCCAGCACATCAAATAGTTTGAGCAAACCTGAAAAAAAAGATAATGACTCAGTCCTGACAGAGGATCGAAACTGTCAAAAACTCATCAATCTGAGAATAATCATCCACAGTCTTAAAATGACCTGTTTTCTGACAGACATCACTTATCACTCTTCATTAAGTGGAACATCTGACAAGCAAAGGAAACAGCAGAAAACGCCTTCAGGGAGCTGCTCTAATGAAATTATAATGGAGCAATCTGCCATGTGGGAGTCAGCTTCAATCGTCACGGAAAGGTGAGCGAGTGAGAGAGATGGGAGTGAGATTGCCCACCATGTTGACCTATATGTCTGTGAAGCACGTCATGAAGGGTGAACAGGATAAACGGTGCTGGATGTTTACCAAGGACCACCGAGTTAGCCTCGCTGAGTCACTACCACATTCCTGCGTGGAGGTTGCAACCTCCACGCAGGAATGTACTGCAAACTGTGTCCTACAAACCCTATCTTACTCTGTCATCACACAAGTATGTTTGAGCAAGTGCAGCGCCAGTAAATCTCTGTGAGAATGTCTGAGCATATAGAGATCAAATACAGAGCTTATCTCATCTAACTGGAGGTTCAGATTTCTTACATGTTTATCAGCTGAAGAGATTTTCACAGATTAATTACCAACTCAAGCACATGATATTAACACTAAGTAGGATTTTTATTCCTACTGGACTGATGCAAAATGTATATACCCATGTTAATACAAGGTTCTTTATGTGAAAGAATCTGTCAAATGACCATTTAATGGCATATGATGATGCTGTGATGTCAGTTAAACCCTGGATCAAGTGGACAGTATACCTGCTATGTGAATGCATTGGATAAATCTCTACAAGGACACTGAGTACTGGCAGCTGTGCAAAACGTCACAGGCTCTCCTGGTTGCCCTCTTGCCACGATGTAGTTTTTATATTCGTGCAGTGAAAAGATAAAGATAGCAATAGCGAAATGGGAGGAAATGATAATATAGTCATCACAAACCAAGGCCCATCTCAGAGAAATATCTTATTCAAACACCTGATTCCCTCCAAACACAGGGGATGCTGGGAATAAAAAAACTCAAACACTGAGAAATATACGAAGAAAAGGAGATGATTAACAAACAGAATGGCTGAAAAATGCATAATATGAGATTATTGATAACAGAATGGCTGCAAATGCATTTTAATCATGTAATAACTGGCTTATATAGACAGGTCAGGTCAGGTCAGCATACATAGCTACAGCATGCAACCATTCAACAAGTGCCATAAGACTGCAGGAAAAATCAATAAAATGCACCAGTTGCGTGACTGTGGTCAATTAAAAATGTGTAGATGAAAACTGGAGAATTTATTATTCACAGCACAAGTGGAAAGTGGACATTTTTCTCACAGTTAGCTAGCTCAGCTTAATCTCATTGCATTGTCGGTTAAAAACAAGGCCAATTTCAAGTCAGTATAAAGCTGTTCAAATAAAATAAATCAATCTGAGGTACTAATGTGAATATCAGTAAAACAAATTACGTACCTTGTTAATTTCTTCCAATTTTTGCCTTTGTTGTTCTTTTAATAGGCCAAAGGCTTTCCCTCCTGAAAAAGGACAATCACGTTATTGTAATAGCTAGCTTGTTAATATCGTCACGAGCTTAGCCTATAGCCGGTGTTCTGTATTAACGAGTGTCCGGGTTAACTGGTGATTTTAGCCTAAATGCGTCCTTGGTTACTTTCGTGACAGACCATTTTGTTGTCCCTGTGAATACCTTACTGTCTTCTTCCATTGATGAAAATTTAATGAAAAAGACAATAAGAATAATAATTTCCTGTTTTCTTTTAAATGAAACTCACACGGACAATTAAATACCAGTAATGCAGCCTACAACGCATTCAGCCTAAAATCACCAGTTAACATGATCACTCGTTAATACTGAACACCGGCCTGTCGGGATGCTCCATTGTAAAGACTCTTAAGCTTTAGCTAAAAATACGCACGCCCAAACCGTTTCTTATGATTACCTTGAACATTTGAAGGCATCTCCAAATTTGTCTGTGGTGTACGGATCCAGAGAGTGGAAAATATACAGGTCGATAGGGTTCCGCGGCTGGCCGGGTCGGTTGGTCCTTCTGAGGTCGGGCTGAGTGGAATAAGTGGCCGCACCACACCGCTATCAAATTAGAATTTCAAAAAAACCCACAACATCCGGCCATGCCTTTTAAAATAAAACCCATATAATTCCCCTTTAAACTACACAATTTTATGTTTATATAATATATAAACATATAAAATTATTATTATTATTATTACATTATATTTTATTTATTTATATTATACATGTTTATTATATATATTTATTATATTTTATATTTATATTATATTTTATATGTATAAATTTTGCATTGCTTATAATGTATTTATATGCTCATAGCAAAGTTCTATGAAAATGAAAATGACACATGGCTTAGCACAAATTAGCACAAACATACACAACTACTTATACTGTGTCCCCACAGGCTGTAATGGAGTGTGCAGAACTGTTGAGTTTTTGAATAGTAAATTTGAAACTCGTATTTTGAAAGCTGATTCGGTAAGGTTCCGGTAGCATCCTCTGTGCACCAGCTATCTTCATCTGTAAAAGGTGCTGGGATGCTTCTGACTCACGCCTGCCATCATGTGGCAGAAAAGGAATACTGCAGGGAGTAACAGACAACACAGCAGAGATGGAAAAAAAAATATATAAATAAATAAATACATAAATAAATAAATAAATAAATAAATAAGGCCCAGGCTACCTCATCTAAAAGAGGTATGCTTTCCAGGAAACCCAGTATGCAAAGATAAACATATTTACTCCCATCTAATAAAATTTTGACACAAATTTCTTTTGACTCAAAAAAAAAAAAAAAAAAAAATAGCTATTTGGTAAACATTTGTGACACATTTTAAAACTACGAATAAAACAGTTATCTTATTATTGAAGTCATTTCTTCTTGTATTCCCTATAGAGAAACACAGTGATGCGGTTAGCCTGTGCAGGCCCTGGCTTACTCTATGCAGAGTAAAGATGTGAAATTTTGTTAGTGATCACCATAATGTCCACAGCCACCATCGTGTGACATCAGTGAGTTTTATACCTTTGGGATAGGTAAACAACTGATGACAATTCACTTTTTTTCCCCATCTACATAAGAAATGCCTTTCATCCCATTTCCTCTGCTTTATAAGAACATTTAATCATATTTTAGTAAATGCTTCCGTTTTCTAACCGTGTTAATTTGCTGTTGCTGCTGTTTGCTGTTGAGACTGACCTGAATTTGCTTTTTTTAGATAAGCGGATTTTTCATAAAAATCATCCAGCGATTATACTGTATGATATAATCAGTTCCCAAGAAGGCTTTAACTGTGAATGTGCACAGGAAGTGCTGCGTTTTAGTGGCTCTACCTTCACCGCCAGACTGCAAAGTCCTGGATGAGGTGTGGACTGAACCAAAAGAGCATACACAAATAAACCTGGTCAAATATCTACATATACAATTTATACAGGCCTGAAAAAAACATATGAATAATCTGTTTAGGTGATCATCAGAATGGTTCTGAGGTTTAGGAAAAATAAAGTAAAAAAAAAAAAAAATTTCCTCTTCCTCCCTCAGTCAATCATGGTGAAACACACCCTATAAATACAGCTTGGGCCCAGAGCTGCGGCTTCTCCGTCACACCTGGATCATCTGAGTAGGTAGAACCCACGCTTTTCTTCACTTTGACGTCTGTTTTCTCATTATCATCAGCAACTTGCTGCTGGTTGTGGTTGATGCAAACAGTGCTGTTTCATTTGTAGAACTTTGAAGTTGTCGCTTTAAATTCTGGCTTTATGATTGCATTTCCTGTTTGAGTTGTGTGAAATGATCAGACCCAGGTGTGTTCCTTATTAACATGCATGTTAACCTGCTAAAGAAACTTGTTGGTGCTCTGCGCTTCGTGGCTGTTGGCAGGCTAGCTGCTGCTGTAGTGGATGCTAGCGGGGCAATGCTAAGTTTAGCAGTGTGACTGGTACAAATGCTATGCTACACACACTTTGATGTTGTCTGTGTTGTACTGCTTATGGACTTGTTGATACTGAGTGGTTTTAAAATGTTTTAAAACACACACACACACACACACACACACACACACACACACACAAACAGGAACTACAGTTGGAAATCCTCAGCACAGCACCAAAAAGAAGTCAGCAAAGGTAAGAACATTTTTATTTTCTAATTTTAATTTTTTCTAATTTTAATTTTTTAGTTTTTTTTTTATTTTGAATTTTTAAGCTGCATATGTGCTGCGTTGCTGCTTATCTTTGCGCTTTACGCTGTTACACGGTTGAAAGCTGTAAATGAGTTTAAAAAGTGTTGAAGCTGCTGTGTTGAAAAGACTCAAACTTTAGTTGATACTGTTTCATTTTGATGGTTTATATGCATGTTTAACTTCTTAAACGGTGTTTTTCTGTTGTTGCTGCTTTATGGCTGTTTACAGGATAAAAAGAATAAGGGCTAAACTGAACAATAATGTTGCCTGTGTTGCATTGCTGGTCTGTGTGGGTGCTTATGCTGGTTTTAAGTGGTTTTATAAATGTGCTATATGTACACACACACACACACACCCTCTCCTGGTGTGTGAATGCCATGCTGTGCCACACACAGTTGAGGATTGCTAGTGTGTTGCTGGTCTTTATGCGAGCTATGCTATTTCCTGCTAAATGGCTTTTAAACAGTTGGTTCTTGCTGCTCAGTCTTATACACTTCTAAACATTCACCCATTCTCCTGGTGAAACCAGAAGCTACAGCTGGAAATCATCCACACACAGCCAGAAGACGACAAAAGTAAGAACCATTTCTTCTTTTTTTTTAACTGAATATGTGCTGGGTTGCTGCTGTGTATTTTGCTGTGCTCTGTTATGCTACACACTTGAATGTTGCAAATGAGTTGTGCTGCTTTTGGTTGAAAACTGAAGTTGTTGCTTTGAATTCAGTCTCATCTCGGTTAACAGCTGAATTGAAACCATGGTCCATGCGCTTGAGTTTCTGTGTGAAAAACGTTCAGACTGCACTTATATACAATGAATGACTTTCTTGCGGACAAATGTTTCGGCTGGATGGATTTCTTCAACATTCCAAACGCCTGAAGGGGAAGCATGAGCCGTTCTCACCATGGAGTTGATGGTAAGTTGGTCTTTAAAAAAGTTTCAGCTGCATAGTTTTAATTACTAATGTTGACATATGACATGTAATGGCAAGAATTGTAGCTAATGTTACAAACACATTATTTTGTTTGGCTAGAAATGGGCCAAATTTAACCACAGTAATTTCTTTAAAATTGAAGAGGCTAAACTTCACCAGCTAAAGCTACTGACACTGACATTATTGTGAGCCTGGAATGGTTGAAACTGGCAGCTGATGTTGACATTTCATTATATTTTTTGTTAAACTTGGAATGGCAAAATTGTTAGTGACATCTTGTTTCAAAATCCAAAACCACAGTCAGGACCTGCAGCTGAAGCTCCCTGGTTCCTGTTGGGTGGCATCTACCTTCATGACTCACCAAATGAGGGCATCCCACCACCTGACCAAGTTAATAATGGTAAGTCAACCATACTAATTTACTGTTGTGTTTAAAATGGTCTCATATTCAGCAAACCATGAATGTATGGTCTGTCTCACCTCTTTCAGTATGGATTGCTTGATGCAGCGGAGGCCAGTCTCCCAGACTTTCCTGAGCTACAAAGATGCGCAGCTGCACAAGCAAGACAATAATGTAAGTCAACTGTTCCAAGTAATCTGATAAATTTGCATTATAAGGTATATTTTGCCTTTGGGTATACTTTCTTCTTCAGTTAGTTACATATGTGAATGAATTTTATTCATATTGTGGCCAAATTTCTTGCATTTTGTGGACGAATTTCTTTCATTTTTGTGGACAAATTTGTTGCATTTTGAGGACGAATTTCTGCCGTGCATAATGGACAGATTTCTTAAGGACAAATTTTTTTGGATGGCTAAATTTCTTGCAAACACCTGAAAGTGAAGCATCAGACATTCTCACCATGGAGCTGATGGTAAGTTGGTCTTTAAAAATGTTTCAACTGCAGTTTTATCTGTCAAATTAATCCTGACATATGGTATTTAATAGCAAAAATCACAGCTAATGTTACTGACACATCATTTTGTTTGGCTAGAAATGGCCAAATTTAACTACATCCACTTCCCTAAAATTGAAATGCTAACTCACCAGCAAATGTTGCTGACAGTGATGGTACTGTGAACCTGGAATGGCTGAAACTAGGAGCAAATGTTGACAATTTGTTATGTCTTTAGTAAACTTGAAATGGCCAAACATCTTGTCTCAAAATCCAACCCCACAGTCAGCACCTACAGCTGAAGCTTCCTGTTCCTGCACCATATGAGGGCGTCCCATCACCTGACAAGTTAATAATGACAATTCAACCACATTGATTTACTGTCACGTTTAAAATGGCCTCATATTCCAGCAGCACATGAGTTTATGGTCTGTGTCTGACCTCTTTCAGTATGGATTGCCTGATCCAGCAGAGGCCAGTCTCTTAGACATCCTGAGTGTGAACTAAAGCTGTGCAGCCACACAAACAAGATGATAATGGTAAGTGAACTGTTCTGTCACATGTAATCCAATTTACATTATTAAGTATTTTGTGTTTAGGTATATTTTCCTTTTCTGTTAGTTGCATACTGTTGATGAATTTCATACTCTGGACAAATTTCTTGCATTTATCTTGGACAAATTTCTTGAAATTTTTGGCCTGTGCCAGAATCACATGTGAAGAAATGGTTTTGGTGTAAGTTGATCTTAATAATAAGGCATACATGCATTATTAACTGTCAAACTCATCTTGAGTCTTAAATGGTGAAATTAGTAGCTCATATTAATGACGTTGGATAATTTAGAAAATGCGTCTTCAGCATTTTCAGCTTGAAATAGCCACAGTTGACAGCTAGTGTGAATTATATTTCTCTTAGCATCAAAATGGCCAAAATTGGTGTCTACTTGAAATAATAAAAATTACAAAATGTTACTTACAATACATTTTATAATTGTAACCAAAATGAAAATTGGTAGTTAATGTTACAATAATAGTATTGTGATCCTTCAAATGTCTGATATTGATCCATTACTGACATTAACCATTCGATTCCATTGTGAGACGAAATTAAATAAACTGGCAGCTAATGTTAATTAGTCCAAATTTACGTGTCTGAAAATCCAACCCCACATCCTCACCGTGGAAGGTAGAAACTCCTCTCACGTGCCCCTTCATGTTAAAATCCCCTGAACCCTTAGGTCAGCAGTGGTGCCTAATGAATATCTCGCAGTTCCATAGGTGTCATTTACACTGGGGACGCTGGGGACATGTCCCCACCACTTTTTGAAATGGCCAATTTTGTCCCCATCACTTTTAAAAGCATAACTTGTTAAAAAGGTTCTAAAATACAGCTTGCACCAAGAAATGTTAATAAATTACAACATTTTGAGAAAGGTTTATTTGTACAATAAGAATACATACAATGCAATGTAAATATAGAAGAAACAAATGTGCTTTGTCCAAAAAAAGTAATGTAAGATGAAAAAAAAAAAAAATGGATTTGATGTGATTCATATGGATGACTGTTACTTGTGCGGTCGATGTTGTGTGTTTTATGCTGAGTATTTTTGTACTGTTGACTCTAGTAGCCTAGGCTAGGCCCTTTTGATGCGCCCGTTACGCATTTTTTTTTTCCTGCCGTAATTGTCTACTCTGACCTCATACCAGTCCCCCTATTACATTGCCAAAAATCGCATATGTTGAAGACCGTTTAAAAAATGGTTTTCATCTGAGCCCTTATGTCCCCACCACTTTCTAACACAAAGTGATGCCCTTGAGCAGTTCATACTGTCAAAAGTAACAGAGGGGTGAACAACAGCAGTGTGAAGTGACAGAAGAGCAGAGCAGTCATTTTGAAAAGGATATTTGGTTCAACAAGCGACGGTGTGAGAAACAAAGAAATGATTGGTGAAATACTTGTATGCAGTTTGATGCCTGTTGTGGGAGCATAGTGCTGATGTTCTGGGGATGGGGTTAAAAGGGCACTTGGCAGGTATGACAGAGGAAATGAGTTCCAGGCCCTTACAGAGAGTGATACCAAGCAAAGCTCAAAAAAGGGGGTTGTGAGTGAATTAGGGCAAGGGTTAGAGGGTAATTGCAGTAGGAGACATTCCTTGTTGGACAGAGAGGAGGGAGGAGTGCTTGCTGGTGAAGCTAGATTGAAGAAAATGCAGAGAAGTTTAACTAAGTTTTGAAGTGAGGCTTTTAGAGGGCTCGTAGGGAGGAAACAGTTGTATAATACAATAACAAGGACCAATTCAAGCTGAATGGTTTAGTTGTAACAGTGAATACCACGCACACGCACCATAATGAATTTAGACACAATTAGAGCTAAAACCATTGCATCTTAAAATATTTAGCAAAAGTATTACAAATGTGTTGCAAAGCTTTTGGCAGTTGCGCCTAATTAGAGCATATGTAAACAAGACACAACAACCTACACATCAAGTCTCAGTGACCCACAGGCAGATGGAAATACACCACTAGAGGGCAGCATTGATTCACATTACTGCTGCCTCTCTCAGTTGTACATTATTTATGTTGAATGCAGAATATTACAAAAGCATGATACAGGTAAATCAGATGCAAATATTAAAAACTTCCAACAGAAAGGCCAGCAAACTAACACTAAAACAGAAGCAAAATTCTGCCATTTGATACCAATATTATGATGAGAAACTGTACATGTGTGAAGGTTTTGATACAGAGGTCCCATCACTGAATAGGCTTCTCACTCGTATAATTTGTAATCAACAGAATATGGATTGTGCTAATCCCTGGCTTATGTATCATAAGTAGGCATAGAGTCAATATTGAAAAGCCAGTGTTTGAAGTGTTCAGTCTTGTGTTTAGCCTTAATGCTTTTAGTTCTGTATGCATTGAAAATACAGTTTAGCTCTTCTTTATTGACACTCAAGCTCAGTCATGCCAAATGAAACCTAGGTAGCCATTTCAGCATTCTGGCAATAGTCTGGTCTGTAGATGAATGAATGAATGAATTCTTGCATATTTACAGTTTCATGTAAATAATGTGTGTTGTCCCTGATACATAAATAAAAAACAAATGTTTAAAGCTAAAGCAAACCGACTGCTGCAGCTTGAGTAATATGCTCCCACATGTTCAAATATAGTTGTTTTTTTAATTTTGTAATAAATGTAACATCTTAATTAAATTTCGTTTACATCCACAGCATTCAGAATCCAAAATATGTAACTATACATCATCTTCCACAGATGGAACATAGATATCTATCATACTTTCCATTACTAATGTTTGCATTTAATGCGCTTTTAACAGCCAAAACACATCAAGAGTTCTATTCAAGTACAGTATTTTACTGAGATTCAACAAATTGTATCAAAATCCCAATTAACTGTAGGAATCATCTAACTAAGTGGATATTTAGTGTGCCATCAGAAGTATAACTATTCGTCAGTCCATCTATTTTTATCAATCTATTGTCCGTCCATCCATCCAGCTTATTCTTGACAGGGTGAACACAGCCCAGCAGCCAGAATAGTGCCAATTTTCTGCCCTGAGCTGAGCATCCCATGCCTGTACTGATGCCACCAAGGTGTACTGTTCACATGCTTTAGGTTATAGTTGTTAAAATAAAGATTCAGGCCAGCAGTTTAGAGTTTGTCAACCTAATTAAGGATTTGAGACTTGTACATAGCCTGAGAGGAAAGGTCTGCCTCGGAGGCTTAACTCATTGAAAAAGAGTCTCAGAGGAAACCTACAAAGTGCTCCCAGACCAGCTGGAAGATGTAACTCCTCTAGTGTGTCTTAGATCTGTCTGCCCCATCGTCTCCTCCAGACACCTGTGCCAGGAACTTCTCCAAAGAGAACCATCCAGGGGGCATTTCTACTAGTTGCCCAAATCAGCTCAATTGAACTGTCTTATTTCAGTGGGCCTCAATTGTGATTTATCCAAATTTCCAGTCACCTGACTTTTCAAACAACCACAAATTGATAATAACTCAAGTTTTTCCTTTCTCCAAGTGCTCAAAATGGATGAAAGCAGCTCAAATTATGTGTCTTTGTTCAGGTAAATGATGTGGGACTCTCTGCACTCCTGACATCTGGCACCTTTTGTAGATTTTAATTGATTTTGCTATAGCCACATGAATACTGACAAGGTTTTGTTTTTTTTTTTAATGTTATAAGTGATGACAGATGGATGTGCGACAGGTTTGGACCTTAGTCTGCCGTATTGTTTTAAGCATAGAAAAAAAGTAATAACCTTAACTAAAACAAGAAAAACAGTTAGCAGGTTGTATCAAATTGACAACCTATATTTAAAAAACAAACAAAAAGCAAACATACTAAATAATGTTTAAATAATGTCTTTATATTTCCAACTGTACTCCAAATTGCTTTTGCTACTTTAACACTATTTATCACATGGACATTTGTGGATGTTCTATGCATATGATTTGAACCCATATGCTACTAAATATGATAAATGCAAGGCAGTTGGTTTATGAAATCACACATTTATGAACATACCGTAAATGAAGACTAACGTAAAGAAGCAGAAGCTGGACCCCGAAGCCCTTTAGTATGACTGAACTCTTCACCTTATTAAGTAGAGTGAGACCAGCTATCCTGCGGAACAATCTCATCTCAGCTTGTATCTGCTATCTCAGCCTTTAGGGTCACTTCCCAAAGCTTGTGACCCGAGGTGAGGGTCAGAATGAAGGCTGACCAGTAAATTAAGAGCTTTATTTTGTGGCTCAGCTCTTGGTGTACCACCGATGTCCCATATAAAGTCTGCATTACAGCAGCTGGTGCTCTTAACTGGAGGTCAGTCTCACAATGCTCCTGTCGCTTGTGAATAAGATCTGCTTGATTGAGCATGCACCTTTTTTTGTTCAGTTCCTTCTTCAATTATAGCCTTATCATGGCGGAGGTCTTTGTTTGCCTCAGAGACTCTGTTGTGACCATGTATTGCAGTGCCTAAGCGCATGGCGAGAAGATCAGTCAGATCTCAAGCACAGGGATTGTCACTGGAGGACCCATGTAGACTGACAGGGCATGAGGGTTAAATCTGCACTTGTAAAGGTAAAGTAATAAATGAATAGATTTGATTTCAATTTGAGCTATGCTCAGATAAAATAAGGATTTATTCAATTTGTGATTCTAATCATACTCTCTTAATCAAAGTCTATTGTAGAGTACCATCATGGATTAGACTGGCATAATACAAGTGCAGACAAGAAGACCCTTGTGTGACTTTATTCAACATTTCCACTTAAAAATACAGAATGTAAAATGCAGAACACCACATCTTTCTGATGCATTAAATACAGAAAATGTCTGACAGTAAACCCCAAAGGCTGATTTTCATTGCAGTTACTTTAAAATTAGTAATGCATAAATGTCTGGATGCGTGTGCATGATGTGCAACAGCACTGTGCTCCAAGATAGATTTTGAACTAGAATCAACAAGCAAACTCATAGTAAGGCTCGATAAGAGCTCCGGCTGGGGTCACCGTTGTTTTTTTTTTTTCTTTCTGTCTCTAGCTGTTCTTATCAGAAAAAGTGTTTTTAAATTCCATTTTGTGGCGATTTTTGAGTTTGTTCTATCTCACATCAGTGTGAATACTTTACATACTCCACAGCAACAATCATGTTCCCCAGCATAAGAAGGAGGAAACTGGAGCCTGTGGGATGTGATATACTCAGATGACCTACTCTGAGACCAGATGTTCACTACAGGTTAGCTTGTCCAGATACAGTTAGACCTGATACAGCTAACCAAAGCTTTATTGAAGCCAACGGATTTTAATTTCTTTGATACATAGCACTGGTTCATCATTGCTATCGGAAAAGGCCTTTATCTGCTTTTATCATAACAAAATCAAAGATGTCAATGGAGAAAGAGTTAAAGATAAAGGATTGTTTTAGGTCGGATAAATCTTTGATCAATGAGCTTGTTTGATTGTTCTGACAGAGTTGAAGAAGCATTCTTTTCTGATATTTGCAAGTAAATATCTTTTCCAGGGATATATAGAATGATATTTGGTATCCAGCAGCAAATACACACACTCCTGTTATATTGGAGATTGAAGGTTTTCATCTCCAGATATCTAACTATAAAGGCAGAAATGTCTGTCTGTGGCACCAATCTCTCTTGAACCCGGTGCTGTATGAACTTGAAATTCGGTAGGTTTATTGCTCAGGACCCAAGGATGTACAGTGTTGCATGTGAAGCTGTTTGGATGAGCAGTTCTCAAATTGAACTGTGCCAGTAAAAAGTAGTCCACGTGGCAGGATACACCCCGGACACGGCAGCATATAAACCAGGCTAGTGGCACGGTCTCAACCCGACCCTGTGCAGCAAACAAAGCTAGCTCACGAAGACGTGCAGAACAAAATTATGTTAGGCTGCAGCGCACACCATAAAATCCGGCCACTTCCGAACAGGCACGTTTTGAACGGGCACTGCACTAGTAGTGAGAAATGGCAAATCCAGTTAAAGACTCCTGTCATCTCATTTAAATGTGCATCTCTACCTAGCTACAGTGGTGCTACTGGGATGAACTCAGCAGATGGTGTCTGCAGGCAACTAATGATTGGATGAACAATACAAGTTTTTATAAAATGTCAGTTTTTTTTTTTTTTTTTTTTTTTTTTTTTTTTTGCCTGGCCCTGTAGTTGTGAATGATTTCCACCCTTTTCATTTGTGCTGTTCTTCAGCAGTGAGGCCTGTTTCAGATTGACTAGCTGAGAGTGTCAGGTCAGGGTCAGCTTGGCAACTGTTGAAAGGCTGAGAGGATCTTGGTACTAGTTGGAAATGTGTTTGTAATGAGTGTTACCCTTTTTATTCAACTTGTGTGGAACTTCTTTATTTGTGTCATGTCAGGGCAGAGCAGAGTGGGAAAGAGGAAGGCAATGTGTAAGCTATTCATTCGGGTGTGTTATTTTAAGTGTGTATTAAAATACACAACCAATTCCCCTTTCTATATTGTAAGTACTCTTTCTGTGTTATGTACAAGAGGGTTGTAGACCTAGTGAGAGCCTTTGAACTCTGACAGCATTACAGTGAAAAGCCTTTCTAGTAGTTGTACAGACACAGGCTTTGCTTAATTGGAAATGAAATTGGTTTTATTTTACTGGCATTAACATCTTAAAAGTAATCAAATGCAACTGTTTAACTTGGAGAAATGTCAGTATGGGCTTCTGTGAGACCCATAATAATGGAAAAAATTGATGCTTCCATATTTGGAGTCCTAGACTATCATGCTGTTTCTCCCTTTTTATGTGTTTGTGCTCTCTGTTCATACATCTACAAAACAGAATAAATGAGACAACATAGACCAGGTCTTCAATAACAGTGAAGTATTGCAGCAAACACACCTATTAGCTCAGTAGAACATATTATGATCTGGCTGGGGTTTTTGTCTTTTTAAAGCTCAGCTCTTGCAGCTGTGTGTGGACTGTTTCTGAAAAGTGGCGGGTTTGAGGCTCTTCTAGTTCCCCTGATAGCAATAGTTTAGCAAATAAACATTTGTTAACGTAAACTTCATCTTCCTGTCTAGGAGAAAAACTACCCAACTTTAGTTTTCATTCCAGTGCACTGTCACCATCTAACAAGAAAACCCAGAGTTTCTTGCTGGGCAACAGCATTGGTGATTTTGTCTTTGCTTGCATTTTTATTTACTTGTTTCTCATGATTCATGAAAAGCAGTAAATGACATACTCAAATATGGAGGCAAGATGGTGATGCTTTAACAATTGCAAACAAATTTGACAATTCCTTAGAAGTTCATCATAGATGCTACAGGTTTGAAAGTTTGCTTTTCTTTTCTTCTGTTTGTTGTGAAAATTGATCCAAAATCTTTCCGTTGGATCCATCTAAGGCTTACCAATGTGCTAGATAACACTGGTCAAATTTCAGCCATTTACTTTGAACACCGAAATTCTGGCAAATTATGCCAGACCACATTGTGAGCAGTAAAATTGTAGAGCTCTTTTACGAATAGAATGAAATTATCGCTTCCTGCAGAAAATGTAATGCTGATTTCAATATTGCAAGCTGCTTTTTAAAATGTGTCAGAGGAGCTCTTACTCCTCATTAACTGCTTTTGCACCAGTGCCTCTGGTCATGATATTATTCAGAATCTGTTGGTCATACTCTCGTGAGCTTTCGCTGTGAAGTTGCACCCCAGCTTGTGCCAGTTTGTACACTTACATGCAATTGTTAATGTGTTAGATTACTAGCCTTTCTGTCCAAACTCTTGGCAGACACCAATACAGACCGACGCTGACCTGATTCTTTTAATTGATATTACACAGCCAATGGACTTGTCAAGATAGCTGACTACAAATGTCATAAAATGTTTTATTGTCGTAAAACAGTACAATCCATGGGTGACTTTAAAACCAAACTTGTATAGTTGTGCTGTTGTAGTTGGGGACAGAAAAAACAAAGATGCAGTTTACCGATAAGAGAATATCCATAACTGCTGTTTACAAAAGTGTCCTTTAAAATTCTCTCATCTCATTTTGAGACTCTTCACACCCAGGTAACACACATACATTCTGTACACAAATTATTATTTCACTATGGTTTTCAGACTTCACAAATCCTCCAAACAGAACTATAAATTTAGTAGATCAGATGATTAGTCTGACTATTTTTTTCAACCCCAGATCTGTTCTACTTTTAGAGTCTTTGTTATTTGTTACATTATTTTAAACTTTGGACATATGTGAGAAAAGCCTAAGGGATGTTTGACCATCGCTGAATTTGGTAGAGAAGGAAAGAAAACTAAATAAATGACAAAAAAGAGGTAGGCACTGTAACAATTTCTTATACAGCTTTTGTGATGTTGAGGTCTGACCTGAACTCCACTGCGGCCAAGAGGACTAATTGCTAATTAAGCCAGACTGATGAAAAAGAGCTCAAGTGTAAATGAATGTGTCAGTCTGAAGAAGCACTCAGGTACACCTTCTACCCCCACGAAGGAAAATCATCGTTATTTGAAACTTGACATAGCACTCCTGCAATTCAGAATGGCTGGCTATTATTCATGGTGAAATTAAAGTTCTGATGTTGTTGTTAAAAACAGTCAGGGATGAAATGAATAAAAAAAAACATCACAATGAAGGGTTATGGAAGAGGAAGTAATTTGTGGGGGACAGAGGATGAGTCATTGGCTTTTAGTATGTGTGTATGTGTCAGCAGCATGCTGGTAAAATAAATTGAACCTTCAGGCGAAAGGTGAAAAGAGGAATAACAGTCAAGAATATGACGGTACATCACTGACATTTTCAGAGTGGGTAGAAATACCTGTAAAAGATAACCTCAGTCCCTGTTTTCATCACAATCTTACCAGACTTTTTAATGATCTGTTTTAATGTCTTGTCAGTTGTCTAACGCTTGCCTGGCCCTGTGGCCTGGGGGCAGGACTCAGGCAGGTTCAAGGCGATGTGTCTCAAACTGTCTCTCTCCTCCCTGATCTCCTGCAGGTCTTGTTCAATGAGAGATAGCCGGCTCTGTTGTTCCTTCGCCGCCGAGTGCAACTTCTGGATCTTCCAACCGAGCGCTGGGCTCTCCACACTCCCACGGAGCATGCTCAGACGTCGTGCAGTCTCGTTCAGGATACGGTCAAAGCGCTCCAGTGGCACATTCCCATCTGGTCCAGACATGCAGCAGATGGAGAGAGGAGAAACCAAAGACAGATGCTTCAGTTGTTTCCTTTTTTTATACTGTGGATAAAATTTTGAATGCAGGAACTGCAGTGGTATTTTTCTCCTTTGGTGTTGCTGAAGTAGCACATTTGAATGCTTCTTCCACAACTGCAAATCACTGCTGTCCAAGTTCTACAAATTGTACAAAAAGTATTATAAATAGTTGTGGGTTGAATGAATATATTAGATAATTATATACAGTTGAATTATTTTAACATCCTAAAATTTGCCACAAGAAAAAGCTGCTGGGTTGTGTTAACAGCAGTTATTCTTGTTTCACCATCAGGATGAAAATTAGGGAAATATTTCCATGCTTAATGAGGCATTAAAAGCACAGGGCTCTTTAACTGATCTGACATTTAATGTATAATGATGATTTATGAATTTTACAGCAATGAGAGACTAACAAGTAGCTAGAGTAAAAATCCTCAATAGGTGCGAGACTTTAAATTACGACTTACCAATCTTGGTGAGGAGTTCAGTCAGGGAAGCAGAATAGGCCTCTAACTGGAGCTTGGCTGCTTCCATGTTTTCCTTTGCATCAGTCAGGGACACGGCAGGCTGGGAGGAAGCACACAGATTTCAGAAGGCCTTTATGATTTATTCTTTCAAGCTGCAACACTGGGAATGCGGATCAGCATGCTTGGCTTCTACTGTGCAACCGAGGCTGTGTTGTGTACCTCTGAAGGGACTTGGGACTTTGCTTTGTCAGTTAGCGTCTCCTGCTCAGCCAGCTGGTGTAAAGCAGAGTGTAGATGGGAGCTCAGCTGGGCAGATGCAGTCCTGGTGTGCTTGGCTTGGGTCAGAATGTCTTTGGACTCCTGCACATGAGCAGAAAGGAAAATACGTAACTGAAGAAAAGATGCAAACAGCTCCACTGAAGCAGAGAGACACATGTTTAGGTGTACCTTTGCCATGGCGTGTGCTGTCTGTTCGGCTTCCGTCGTGGTGTTGGCGGAGAGGCTGGCATTTTCTTGTGCCGGTTTTAGCATCTTCTCCATCTGTGTCACCTTCTTCCTGACATCAGCGAGAACCTTTTCGTCCAGGAGCCTCACCTTCTTTACTGCTGCTTTCGTCTGGGCCTCCTGACGGGGCCACTCCCTTTCCATGTCTGACGTACAGTTAGGAAGGATGCAGTAGAATTGAGAGAGATTCAAATAGTTAAATATATAAATCAGGTTTTATTGAATTGTAAACCCTTAGACTCAAATGACTTATTGTCTATTGGTTGATTTTTTTTTTTTNAAAAAAAAAAAAAATTCGCTCAACATTCTCTTCACACATCATAAACAGCTATCATCTCCTCCATCAAGTTGACACTATAAAAATTCTCAAACCATTTCACTTTGTTACAGTTTCCACATAAGCTTTTGCTGCGCTCAACGCATGACAAATAGATCAAAACATTACAATGATGACACATTTATTATAGTAATATTGAGTCAGTTGCTGTTATGTTTGTTTTTACTTTCTCAGTATTTGACATTTCATTTCGAGGGAAATAAATCAGCTGGATGTTCAGCAAAAACAATATAAGACAGACAGACTGATAAAAAGAAAATGAGAGAGAACTAGACACTCACGTTCTAGTTCTCTGTGCAGGCTGATAGCTTCTGATTCCACCTTTTTCCCCGCCACCACAGAGGACAAAGCCACGACCTTTGCCCCTTGAGCGTGAGCGTTTAGCTTCATAATGAGATGCAAAGGATGAAGACATATTACGTAAAAATCAAAAACATTCAGTTGACGAATGAGATAGAGAAATTACCGTGCAAGACTCCAATATTTTGGGATATTTTCTTGATTGATAATCAGAATCTCAAAGCAGCCTTGGAAGAACATACAATTCAGTGAAAGGCCACAAATCTCCAAAATACATGAATTTATACAACTTTGTAATGTCTATCAATATAATTTGTGTGAGACATGTCACCTCTGTATCTGAAGTCAAATTACATGAACATTTGCTGGGAGAAAAATATAGCTTAACAAAAGCTTGTCTCCTGATAGAAATTACCCCCCCTTCTGTCATCAATATGAAATATCCCCTATTTTCAGGACAGAGTTTTCAATATCAAAGTGTTGTTCCTTGACCCAAGCCTGTGGCGATCACCTAAGACCAAACTTTACTGCATTTCACACATAAAGCATTAGGATTCTCTCTATGTTGCTGGGTTTCTGTAAGACATAGGTTCCTATTACCTTCCTTCCCATCTCCCCCAGGCTTTCTTCCTGGCGGGTCATGTTAGGTTAATCTCAGACTAGACAAAAATCTCAGGCTGGACTAAAATATTTAGATTGAAGACATTTCGCTGTTAATTTGAAAGACTTCCTTAGCGGTAAGTAGCTCAACCTTCCCCTGTTAAATCATTTTCCCAACAGCGTTCAGCAGGGTCTAATGCAGCATAAATTGCATATCGTCTCCTTTTGGACATACCACACAATCAGTTAAAACCTTGCAATGTTGAAGCAAATATCAGTAGTCGTTAAAGATTTCAAGTTAAAACCACATGCTAGAGTAAATGTAGTCACCTCATAGATGTCATCCACCATCTTCAGGTTCTTAGTGGCAGTCTGCTTTAGGGGCTCCATCCCCTCTGTGAGCTTGCTGATGAGCTCAGCTTTGGTCTGAATGTGCAGGGCAAGTTCTTCTGTCTGTTTTAGCATCTCCACGCTCTGCTAAACATAAAGACAGGTCAATAAATTTAATGCTTTTGTTAAACAATCCTACTTTGCCATCAGTGCTAACATTTCAGACACTTACAAAAAGCACAGTAATCTATTTGTTTCATTTCACAGTGTTTAGTCTGCTCAGAGGAGTTGCGGTGGTTAATTTGGTCTCCTCTGGATCAATGTGTATCCAACAAACAGCAAGTTCTGCCAAAATCATCTCTCCCGTGCCTACTCAGTGTCCCTCTTTGCT
This sequence comes from Lucifuga dentata, assembly GCA_014773175.1. Lineage (NCBI taxonomy): Eukaryota > Metazoa > Chordata > Actinopteri > Ophidiiformes > Bythitidae > Lucifuga > Lucifuga dentata. The sequence continues at coordinate 52,654 of VXCM01001081.1, forward strand.
TGCCAAAATTTCAATCAAGAAAAAAATGAAGAGGAGTTAACTGCCCACTCTTGTCAACATGAGAGATGCTTGTATCTCTATATGAAACGATTTAAAGCCTAAATGGTTTCATATATAATACTGCGTGTGCAGCCATCCCTCTTACTCTAATCAGACTAAACAATTTGCTAATGGATCCACAAAAAAACCCCACTTCAGATTCCATTTGCGCGCCGCAGGTGCTGTCCACACTGACCTCTGCTGTGCGGTTGGTTTGACGTGTTATGTTGAGCTGTGTTTGGCCAGTGTGGGATGATGGGCTGGCTTCTGTCAGAGCCAGCTGATGTAAGGATGATGTGATGTTACCCAGGGCAGCGGTGAAATCAGCAGCACTCTCCTCCAGGGCCAGATGTTTGGCTGCAGCATCATTCACCTGTGCTGTCAGGTTCTCCTTCTGCTGCTGCATATGTGCAAGTCTGAGAAGAGGGAATATTCAGTATTTTATCTTGTAACAGGCTTGTTTGTTTGTTTAAAGGTAATGAATGCTGACAACTGGTTACAGGCTAACAATTCACTTCGTCTATGCAAGTCTGGAGAGGATGAGGAAGCAAAATAAGAATAGGACATTATAGTAAAGAGAAGCAGACACTGAGAAGAAAGCGTGATAAATTCTAGAAAGGTGTTATCACAGTTTCACGAGTGTCAAGTGCCATTTTTATTACCCCTACTAGACTGAATATGATGATATCCAGCTGCTTTGCATCAACAGATAATGCCAATACACATGCAGCAAAATAGTTATTACTGAGGTTGTTAAATTCTGTGTGCAAAAGAAGCACACACACACACGCACCAAAATCTCTGTTTTTGCAATAAGCTGAGGTGGAACATAACTAAGTGTGTTTACTTAAGTACTGTATTTAAGTACAATTTTGAAGAATATGAGTATAGAGTATCTGATGGCTGTTGTGACTTTAATTCAGATTTTAGCATGATTCAAGATGACTCGTCTTTATTCCTTCCTTTCCTACTTCTATCATTTTCTTCTGTCTTCTGTTTCGTCCTTCCTTCAGTGCTTTCCTATGCCTTTGGATGCTTCCTCATTTCCTTCCTCATTTTATTCTTTCTTTCTTCTTTTCCCTGCCCTGTCTACTGTCCTATTTTTCATTGCTTTTTTCAGGCTTTCCTTCTTTAACTCATCTTAAAGTACGAAGCTCTCATCTGAAAGTTGGGAAATACTTTTACAGTGAGTGACTTTTGATGCCCCAGTATATTTTACAAAAATTTAGAATGCAGAAATGAATCACTGAAATGTTGCGCTCTGAAGTGTTTTCAGTGGTTCATGACTGTTTTTATGATACCAACACCTTGTAATCATTGTTGTTGGTGACTTTTGTCATTGGACAGACATCCGGCCTATAAAATGCTGCTGATCTGCTTAAGTACCAACACACTGGGAAATTTGTTTGGGAAATACAATTTTATACTTCCCATCTGTGCATGCACGGCTTAACTAACATCCTATAAAAATGGCATGCGTGATCACACACACGTATACAGACACTTTGACATGCAGCAGTCCTTAAAAATCTCCTAAACGAGTTGTGTTCTGTTAGAAAGGAAGTAATCAATTTTGAGTTGCTTGCTTCTTGCTCTCATCACAGCCAGAGGAGGGCTTTTTGCATCACTCTGTCTTGGATAATCCTCAGAGCAATCTCACGCTAGGAGATGCAGCAAGCATGCAGCAAATCCAAGAAAGCAAAGGGCTTATGTGGAGGGAAGCTATCCCCCTGTGGCTAAATGTCTTACTCCTATAACTCCAATATGCTTTAAAAGGCTGAGCTGAAGAAGAGAACCTTGAGCTGTATTAAAGAGATAGGTGTACTTTGTTTAAAAAATTTACCGAGGTAGCACGAGTCTAGAGGATTGTGCAGCATGTTGGGATTTGCAGTAAAGCATGCTTTATGTGAATGGGAAAGGTTCGTTCTGCTTGTGGTTGTCTGTGTGAAGGTGTGTTCAAGTCCATCTTGCGCTCACTGCTCTGTTAGGTTCCTGATGTACTCCTCTGTGGAGCTGTCCTGCAGTAGATCCATCAAGAGAGTGAAGGTCTGCTTTGAGGCTCTTACTGCCCTGCTGGCTACGGCCTCAATGTGGTCTGCCGCTTCTCTGTGGCTAGAGAGACGAAGTAATAGTGAGGAACATGGAATAACAGACCATTACAAATGCCCGAGGAGAGATTAAATGGATTTCAGCATCGACGACTTCCTCTGACTCGCTCTCGAGTCCAGATTTCTGTAACTAGCACATAATAGCACTCCATAGTCTGAGCAGCCAAGACCATCGATTCTCCGTGGCCTAACCGCCATGTAAATGACAAGCTAAAAGAAGAAAGCAAAAGAGACTAACTTGGTAGATGATTACAGTGTCCATGGCTCATAATTGGCCACTAAAAGTCAATTGATTCAACTTACATTTTCATCAGGACCTGTGAATGATTGACCATCGTGTTCCATTCATTAGGTCCTGACATCAGCTCAAAAGGAATGATCTACGAAAATGAGAGATAAAACATTAGGCTGAGCAGGTAGAATTAAATAATGAGTGCTAAAGTCTTCATCGAATGAATAAGTGCCTTTTTGTTCTACAGCAAGTGCAGATTTGATTTTTTTTTTTTTTTTTTTCNTTTTTTTTTTTTTTTTTTTCCCCCAGATCTAGGCCTGATTATTCAGAGAACCCATGGTGATTCATTCAGTGTAAAAGCTTCAAGTGAACAACACAACTCATTGCATGTTCCTCATACACTAAAATATATGTTGATTGGCTACATACGAGCTATTATTCAAAAAAGCAAAGCATGGATATATGAAAAAATAACCCCATCAAAATAAATGCCCTCAACTAGACCAATTTTGTTGAGCCAAATAAGTTTTGCCCTGATAATTGAAGGTAAGCTGTAAATGCTGAATGTTTCATCAAGTGACATGTAATTTGAGAAAATACTAAGAAAATTGGAAAAACTGAATCAGTCGACACGCAATGTGCTCTTCATTTTGAGGGCTGCTGTGCTTATTAATATGGAATTAGGGATAATGGCACTGGAGGTATGTCTGCGTACCCACACACACACAAACGCACACGTGCCGACAATCACAACGAGTGAGAGCTATGTATTGGCAAAACAAGCTCTCATTTCCCCTTAACCTAAATAACATGGCAGCAGCATCCATAATAGATCCCAAGCTGCTGCAAGCAGAGTGTAGTTAAAGTGAAAGAAAGAACAAATTGATAATTTTAGCGTCTATCAGGCTCCCTGTAAACTGTCTGGATCCTTTTTCCCTTTGGAGACAGGAGTTTGCAACTCAGAAAAGAGATATGAAAAATTGTTCTGCTCCGGGGGATCTTTATGGATCCACACACATGAGCTTCACCAATACTAGTGTACTGCAACATCCCATAATAAGGACAAGAAATCAATTGAGTTACATACAGTATCAGCACGCTTGTGGAATGGGTGTACACTTAGAATACAGTGAAGCATTTTATGTAATGAAATACCCTTAATGGATGCTACTTGTGTGAGCTCTTAATAGCATTGAGCATAATTTATCTTTGATTAGCCTACCATGTTGTCCAAGTCGTAGGTTGCCAGCTTTAGCTGTTTCTGAGATCCTCTGATAATGAACACAAACTCTGTGAAGGTCTGACACACAGTCCTGGTCTCTTCATCCTCCCTCTCCCCTTCCTCCTTCCCCTCATCCTCGGCCATGCTGATGCTGCAGTTCAAAGTCGACGTAATGCCGTGCAGCTGGGCTAAGAGTGAGCGTGTTGATGCTTCAAGCAGGGAGAACTGCTTTATGAAGGCCTCCCGTGCTTCTGCCAGAACAAAGAGCACAGTACAAATAAAACCACTCTACTCATGTCATATGCCATTTCACCGGTAATGTTACTCAGATTCTTCCAAGTATATTGTATTTTACCATCTCTCTCTTCCTGCCCTGTCCATCTGCTTGTAGTTAGAGAAGTCAAAAAGATATTCAATCACGTCCAGATGTTAATGCCATAGTTTTGTCACAGCCTGACTTTGTATTCAGTGCTGTTTCCGTCCTAACAGGATGAATAGCCAGTTGGGAGCCAAGCACAATTTGTGCAATATATCTGGCTGTCTGCAATCTCTTCCCACCACTTTTGTTTCTTTATTTTGTGACAAGTGGTCATTACTTTGCTTGTCTCTTCCCTTGTCTTTTTTGTGATGTAAAATGAGAGAGAGAGAGTATGTGTGTGTGTTCTTGTAAAGTTCCCTGTGTGTGCTGTGGTACCTCAGCGTACCCACACAGTGATCTTATCGCCCACACGAAGTCATTAAATCACTATTGGACCACACAGAGTCTTAACGATCACGGCTTGGGAACTTTGTGTGTCTGTGTTTGTGAATGTGGGTGTTGGGAAGGGGATTGTCAGACAACTGTTATCGTGATTGCAACTATAATCATAATAAACCAGGGATTAGAGATGCACCGCTTGTCATATAAATAGGGATTAAGTTGGTCACATGGCGTCTTGTTCTATATTGTTATGATTTGTCTCCATTTGGCTTGTGCAGCTGAGCCTGTAAGCCCTTTCCCCTCCATAGATAATGAGAATATATCAGCATTGTGTTAAAGTAATTGGGAGAGGTTTGTATCTTTTCTTGCTTCCTGGTTTAATCGTACTGTTGTGTTATATCTGTAACAGCATCAAGCTCAGGAAAAAGCACAATATAAGCCCATTTATAGATGACTGGGGGGCAGTTTCATGTCAAATATGCTGGACATGCTTACCAGTCTGGGGAAACGATGTCAAACATGCCAAACAATGGAAAAATATAATGGAATATGACACATAACTTTATTCATGTTTGAAAAGCAAAAGCAGCTGACTGTTTCTTTAGATCTGATTGGCCAAGTGGAATTATTTGGTTTTTGGCTGCTACCTTGGAAGGCCAGAAAATCCTCCAGAGCATTGGGCAGAGCGTCCTCCCCCTGGTGCTGATGCTCATAATGCCCGTCCATGTGATGCTTGTGTCTACCTCTGCAATCAAAGCGAGCCAGGAGCTTCTCCAAATCCTGCAGGCAACTCTTCAGCTTTTCTGCCTGTTGTAGCAACAAGACCAAAACAGAGAACTGAGAAAGAAAAAAAACAAAAACACAAAGTATCTACATATACAGATCTTTATGTATTTATTCAGACGCAGGTCTCTCGTTCTTGGTACTGTGAAACACCATGACATCAAAATGTAGTTTTTCAACAAAAGCAATGAATAAATGAATATAAACAACAGGATAAGGAGAGAATATAGTTTTCATATCTGCATCTATGCACACATCTCTCTGTGCAGCATGGCGCTGAAGAACACGTTTCAGCAGATAAGTAGATGGCATTCTTTAGAGCATACAGGTCTGTCTGAAAGTGAAATAAAGATGTCACTCAGTGGCACCAATTTGTTGACCCTTGAAGGTAAATGGTCTGAACCTGTAAGTGAATCTCTGATCCAGCTTCAATACAAAATCCAGTTTCAATAGAAATCAGGAGGCAGAATAGGAAAATAATTAAATACTTTTACATACAGTACAGTTTTAAAGTAGTGATACATCACTTGAGTTTTATTTTGTGCTACTTTCTACTTGTACCACACCACATTTCAGAGGGAAATACTTTACTTTTTACTCCACAAGTTACTAGGTTGCTAGCTATTTAGCAGAGTAAGAATTTAAATTAACAGGAGATCTCATGCTGCTCATGAAAGTCCTAAAATATTGTCAGCTAAAGCAACAATATTTTCAACTTTTCAACCAAAAGTCCAAAACTAGACTTTTGGGTGAAAACTTCCAAATGTAATTTTGGTGATTTTTAGAATTTTAAAATATTCATTATTTCAATTGAAAGTACCTAAAATTGGAAGGTTTTAGCAGAAATGCAGTTCACATTGCTGGATGAAAAACTCGTATTTTCAGTTTTTGTATTTTTTTTAACTTGATGTTTTAAAATGTAGAAAATATAAACAAAATACACTTATATTTTAACACTCTGATAGGGCTCATTCTGCACAATGGGTGCTCATCCTTTTGGTACCTGATAAATTCTACTCCCAAACAGTTTTACTTTAGTAAAAATGTAGGTTACATGTACTTGTAATGGAGCATATTTCCTTTGGGTAATTTGCAATTTTTGCTCAGAGTCAAGGATTTGAGTACACTACACCTCTTCCCACTGCCAGTGGATCTGCTTCCCACTGGTGTGATATGATTGTCAGGTTTGTCCTGTTGTTAGCAGAAATACCACATTGTGATGAGATAGTGGGCAACTAAGGTGTTGGATGAGCTCCACTCCCCAGTTCTGTTATTTTGGTTTCATTTTTCATACTCCTTGTCATTTTTATTGTCGTTTTTAGTATCTTGGCCTCACTGGTTATGTTTTCTACTGGCATCTGTCGATTGATTTATTAGCAGGATTATTCACAAAGTTCTGAACTTGGTGGAAGAATGAGGTATGGTGCAGGACAGAAACCATTACATTTTGGTACTGATATGTTGAGGTGGATTCAGGAATTTTAAAATAATGATGATGATGATTATTAATTTAACATTACTAGAGATATATAATTTTTTTTTCATATTTTTATCAGTTTCTTCAAAAGTAATCCCATTGGGAAAAAAAAAATCAGGTATATTAATTCCATGATACACTCTCAATAGTTATAATTTGGTCTGGTGGACTAAAATATATGCTTTGACAGAAGGCACATTGATGGAATTGTTGCAGAGAAACGCATAGGGCTTAAATGAAACAGCTGCTAATGTATAGCTGATAAGTAGCTCAGAAGCATTCAGTTGCACATATACAGTATGCTGCATGCCAACAATTTTGTTGTATCTTTGTATCAGTTACAGAGATAGATTATTATAGTTTTTTTTTCCTTTCTCTTTAGACCAATATGATATTAAAAGACAGTTTTTGTCTATTTTTTTCAGCTCTGGTGGAACCATGTGCTCTAATGAGTTTTACCCCAATTTTTTTTTTTAGTTTTACTTTCCATATCTTTCCAATAATTAATCACACAACCTTCTTTTTTGACCTTCGTCTCTTTGTGCTTGTTAGCCTCTCTCCTTCCTGTGTGTGTGTGTGTGTGTGTGTGTGTGTGTGAGCCGGAGGAAACTGTGAGCAGAAAGAGTCAGACAGAGAGCTGCAGGAAACTGGGGACAGTGAGAGTATTGCAGGTGTTCAGAGGAGACGAGAATCAGGATGTTCACTGAATCGCTAACGCCGTGGAAATCACAGCAGGCACTCACACAGGTACAAGCCGGTCCAGAGAGAACGCACAAGCCACTTTAGCCAGAACAAGAATATGTAGAGAGAAAGACAAAGCATGTCAGTGATATCAGATTGGTCTCAGAAGGCAAAAGCAGAGATGGAGCACCTTAGCATATGGATGTGAGCTGCATGCAATCTAAAGGGACAAAGAGAAACTGCACAGGAGAGCATTAGGGCTAATGTCTGTTTCTGTTTCACTGCACATCCCCTATTTATCTGCAGTCTACAAATACAGAGGAGCCATATGGTTGTCATCATGGTCAACAAAGGAAAGATGTGCAGTGAGACTGTGCAAATTGCTCCGCATAATGGCGACTGCCAAGACACCATCCGTGCTTGCTGCAGGTGTTTGTATGAGCATTTAAGGAAAATACATAAGTATATGCAATACACGCACATTTACAAACAGAGAAAGAAACATTAAAGAACACAGAGAAACATTAAGATAGAAAATGGAAATTCTCCCTTTTCTCTATTTCTTTAGGTTTCTGTCCAGGGGGATTAGTGACAATGGAAGCATTGCGACTAGCAGTTGGGTAATAGATTATGAATTAACTGATTATTGTTATAGACTGTCAATTGTTTAGTGTGTCTTGCAGTCAAAAACAATTGTAATGGTATGAAATGGAGAAAAGCAAGCAAATTCTCACATTTTACGATAAAAGACTTAAAAATATTAATCTATCAAAACCATCATTAATTAGTTTTCTGAGATACTGACAGTTAAATTGAGTATTTTCATGTTTAGTATTCATTTTAGAGGAATGTAATGGATTTTCATATGTAAATCATAAACTCAAAATTAACACGTATGAATAGGACCATTTATAACATTGCTTGATATCCAGATATATTTTACTACTCAAATACTTTTCTACATATATGGCTTTTAATGGTACTCTCTTTTGCTAAAGCTACAAATTTAAATACATTTACGATCTTGGGTCTTGGTGCTACTGACACAAACACATAAACCACACACACACACACACACCTGCTTCTTTACAAGGCTGTAGCACACTGGACATTCCTCACACTGGTGTGTGGCTTTGTTGAGGAAATAATTCATCTCACACTGGTCACACTTATAGCCCATGAAGCCCCGGCGACAGTGACAGGTACCGTTACCGTGGCACTGCATGGAAATGGAGCCCATCGGGTCACAATTACAGGCTGAGAGCAGACAAAGAACAGAATGGGGAGCCACAAGGGGTTGGAAAAGCAGTGGAGGACCAGGGATGGAGATTTAAAAGGAGTTAGAAATGACTTCATACAGAATATGATACAGGGTTATGGTAGGTAGGGAAGTTGTGATTATGCACTTGTGATGCCCAGTACCTCTGCAACCTCGTGAGGAGAATCCAAAGAAGCCCATACGACAGGAATCACACAATCTCCCCTCCAGTCCTGTGTGACACACACACTGCCCAGTGATTGGGTGACATGCGATGGATGAGGAGCCAATTGGATTACACTTGCATCTAAAAAAAAGCAGGAACAGTTTTTAAAAAGAAGGCAAAATGGAATATATTTTGGCTGATCTAGACGTGCACAGGAGGTCTTCTTTACCTCTCACATCCTATGCCAGGCTGGAGGCTGAAGAATCCAACCTCACATTGACTGCAGTCCCGTCCAGTCACATGACTAAGGCACTGACAGCTTCCTGTCTGACGATGGCATTCATTTACCTGCCCAGAAGTTCCAGCAGGACTGCAACTGCAAGCTAGAAGAAACAAGTTTGACAATGTAAAAAAAAAACCAAAAATCAATGACACTAATTCAGTTGTCATTAATGTATGGTTCATTGCAGTATGAAGGCCTTTTTCTTGAGCGGAAAATGCGGATGACAGTAGGATTTCTCCCTCATGGCTCTGTTACTGGAGCTTAACCCCGAATGTACAGCTCCAACTGCTGCAAAATTAAATACGAAAATCACAGGATGAAAACATCCGTTCTGTCCAGCTTTTATTTTAGGTATTTTTCTGACTCACAGGAAGAGGCGCATTTGTTCACACATTTTCACTTGTAGCTTTCATGAACTCACTGTTACACTTTCCTTATTTGAACTCTGAATTGATTAGACAAGACAAACCAAATGCACCATTTTCCACTTTTTTTTTTTTTTTTTTTTTTGAAGAATATCAAACCGGTGCTGACGGAGATGTTTCAAGGAATTCATATCAAATATTGTTCAGGTATTTTATTGCCTATTCAATGGGAAATGTCTGAATAAACTGAGTAGCAAGAGACACTCAGACTCCATGTCATGCTTCTCCGCTGGCTCTGGTTGGAACATATGTAGTCACTTTTATTTAAGTTGTATTTTTGTCACAATAGAATGATTGACGCACACATCCTATAAAATAAATTACATAATTGCAATAAAACATAGTCATTGATCACTACTTCACCCCAGCCCCATCTCAGTTACTCACGTTTACACTTTTGTCCAGTTGTCTGGTCTAAGGCGTTACCGTAGTAACCCCGCTGGCAGTGTTCGCAGTGGTCCCCCTCTGTGTGACCCAGACATTTCCGACATCGACCAGTGATATGGTTACATATTCCCACCGAATTGAAGTCCACATTGCCGTTGCATTCGCATCTTGCACATGGTCGAATTGGCCCAGACTGTCCCAGGGGGTCACCATAGTAACCATCTTCACACATCTGACAACGCATCCCTGGAAAGGAAAAAAGGTAGAAGAGATATAGATAATAAAGAAAGCTCACTGGAACAGGTCGACTAGCAGGGTGTCGGAGGAGGTCATTTTTATCCAAAAGTATGACATTTAAAGTCAAAACTTGTATCAGATGTACAATACCTGAATTGCTGCTGAAATATTTTACTTTTTATTCTACTTCATCTGTCTGGTGGCTGCAGTTACAAGTTAGTTTGGAGAATCAGAAATTCACAGCTTGAGAAAAGCTAATAAAATATTACAAATATGATATTATCTCCACTGAAGATGAAGCTTTAATTCACCATGACATAAAAGTTCCTAAGATGTTGCTGTTGCATTTTTTACATTATCTAAAGTAGTTTTGAACGAGAAATATGTTGTTACTGAGGGAAATGTATTACTTGTTAACAAAAAATGGTTACAACTTCACTGCAAAAATAGAAAATTACAGTCTTGTTTTGCTCTGAGAAATTAAGACAGATGATGTTCGAAAACATGTTTTTATGATTTGTGGAAGTGCTTTGCAGAAGTGTGTCTGGATATTTGGTTTTGCTCGTAAGATAAGTTGCTCTCAGCCTTGGCTGAAGGTCACAGATGTGTCATGCCAAAAGGCAGGTTCAGTCTTTAGATGGAGACAAGCTTTCTCATTGTTGTGTATGTGAGATCCATTGCAGGTGGTAAGATTCTCACAATACCGATGTTTATTTCTGTGTATAATTATCAGAGTAGCTCTTTTTCAAAGACTATTAAGTTAAGAATAAAGAATCTCTTATTGACAAGGTGTTTAGGGTAATTCTTCTGAAGCCTAGCAAACTTTACAAAGGGAGAATTTCTCCAACAGTACAAGGCTTCATCTTTGGGTAAACAATTTCCATTTTGGGTGAATTTTATCACTAATCTACAGAATTTAAGATGAGTAATAATTAGCAATTAACATAACAATTAGTAATAATCTTAAGTAACTTAAGAATTTAGCCACAGTGTTCGGTGGGAAAAACCTTGCATCTCCAACCATTCATTTATTGATTTATTTGACAGGGACAATGCACATTAATAAACATTCCTGTAAATCAGCCAGGATGTTAGTTTTCATCTGTAGTCCCTGGATAGATGTTTGATAGTCACCATAAAAGAAATATTAAAAAAAAAAAAAAAAAAAANAAAAAAAAAAAAAAAAAAATCAGTAAACTGAGAATTAATAATACATTTTCAGTTTACTGAGATTTTTTTTTTGTTTTGTTTTGAAGATGTTCTCAAAAGGAGAACACAATATTAAAAATCAAGATACATCCCAATTTATATAAGACCAACAACAACAAAAAACAGCAGGAGAGAACACAGTAAAATAAATAAACCAAGATGACAAATAACAGCTGACAGAATTGATTTTTAGGTTAACTTTAAATAATCAGTATGTGTTCAATTCTCTAATATGAGCTTACTTATACTTTTGATGCTAGAGTAAATTTTACTGCTCATACTGATTGGAATTTTGAATTCAGGACCCTCAATGTAATGGAATGCTGTTTTAAATTCAAATCCAAAGGGTGTGTGTTTTCACACCGATGGTTCACCTCACCTGTCTGTCCTGTTGAGCAGTTGGTACAAACCACCTGCCCTGTCTCTGCAATTTGCATACAGCTGGTACCACCTGGGCAAGGGCAAGGTTGACAATCACCAGGTGTGCCAATCAAGGAATTGCCATAGTAACCATCCTGGCAACGCTCACAGGTCATCCCGGCGGTGAAGTCTGAACACTCACACACACCTGCAACAGAGAGAGGAGTGTAACAGTTACGCACTCACACACCTGCTCGTGTGCTGCGTGCTTTTTCACACTTTGGCATGACAAATAGACCACAGAGAGTGGTGTTTTCCTTTTCACCAGCAGAGGGCGCTGTGTCTCTGAAAGAAAACCTTCCCCACAGCCCACCGCAGAGAGCAGGAGACAACTAAATTCACCCCGACTATAATTGCTTTGGGAAATATAACAGCCAAGAGCAGTCTGAAAGACCTTCAAGAGGTAAAGCCACCCTCCCACCCCACCTGAGTGGGAGATATTACCATTTCTATGATGTCCTAAAAACAAGCTGTTGTTTCAACAGCCTCAGAAAAACAACTTGCAGCTTTAAATTGCTTTAAAGGATTGGTTCATACGCAACATGTGTTGCTGTTTACACATATATATCGACACACACCAAATCCCTCATGATTTCTGTTCAGTTTATTGAACAGATTTTCACTTCCCTTTTCATTTATGGCATATTTCAAATTCAGTGTGCTAAAGGCAGTGCTGGTTTTTATATCATGGTAATCAGGGGACTATATCCACAACGGTGAAGAAATCTACATAATCCCAAAGTTGATATCAACAAAAAGCCAGCATCAGAGTCACACACACTGAGGGGACAGGAACAACACACACCCTCACAGCCTCCTTTTGCCTGTAATTTTTATATATTATTAAATTTTAAAATGAAAAAGTGGGAAATTGATCAAATTTAATGGACCATTATAGTTTCATAACTGATTGGCTGAAACTTACAGAGGGCCACAAAGTAATATTTATTGCCTTCACGGAAAAACTCAAATAAAATATTCTGTAAGTAAATATTCCGTTTAAAGGCTATGTGTGACTGAGACGTTTACAGCATTAAATTTATCACATCATCGCTGAGTGAACGAGCAGACATTCATTAAATTTTAATAACAGTTTTGCATTTCAACGTTGGCAAAATATCTGCTTTAGTACAAAATCAGATTTAGCGTTTCTGATGATATTTTGCTGTTGATTTTTTCGAGCGTTGAGAATGTAAAAATCACTTGAATCTTTTTTATTTTTTTTCAGATTTTCAAATGACTGCAGCACATTTTGAAAACAATAATTAAGCGCAATGATTTTTTTTGCAGCTATTTTACAGAAATGCTGATTAAACATTCCAGTCACTCTCTCAAAGCCTACGGTGGGATTCAGCGAGAAGCTCTTTGCTCTGCATTTTAAAATCATCTCACACTACTGAATAGCAGAACAAAGAAAGTCTCGCCTCGAGTTATGAGGTCGCTGCAACCACCGTCTTCTACCACTAAATAAAGCACTAACTTCAGACCTGTAAGTCAAGCATATGAGACAGAATAACGTCTGCAAAGCTAAATTGATCACATAGCCATTAGGGGGAACAATTATCCCGTTGCCTGATGAAGTGTAGACTATTGGGTAAAAATCGTTAGTTCTTTGGTGAGGTGATGTGAATAATACATGACTTCCAAGCATGTAATGCCAGTCATTTAAACAGAGTATTTAGTGATGATGATTGTTCCCAGCACAAAGAAGTGAATCTGTCTTGAATTTCACAAAGCATTACAATGACACTGATGCTGTACAGAGTCAATTCCTAATGAGCCATTGTAAATGTAATGGTAGTAGAAATGTGCTGACTTTACTGGCTGTGAAGATGACTGAGCATGATATGAGGCACCGAGGGCCTCCTCGACACTATTATCATTCCATGGGTTCCTGTGAAAAGCTAACTGCATGCATCACAAACTCAAACTGTAGATGAATGGCAGGTTTGATATTCATACGATATTCATCATTGTCATCCTAATGATCATTACTTCATAAAATTCCTGCAGAATCGTTTTGTCAATGAATCAGTGACCGTTCGTTCGTCTTAAGTGAATTGGGATTCCATTGAATCTCCCCGCGGAGATGCACATATTGAGTTCTGTGATTATTTGACAAATCCACATATTCTAGCCTTCCTGCTTTAGCCGTCTCCGCCTGTTTCCCATTCAGCTACGCGGCGCTACACTTCAGTGCTCTGCTCTCCACCTGAACTCTGCCTGTCTGTTCTGTAATAGCAAAGTGATATTTCTGCATGGGAAACAAGGCGTCTGGGCTTTTTTTTTTTTCCTCCAAGGAGAGCTCTTCATCATATCCACATCTCCACACACANTTTTTTTTTTTTTTTTTTTCCTCCAAGGAGAGCTCTTCATCATATCCACATCTCCACACACACTCCGAGTGCTCCTTTCTATCAATGCTCATTCTGCTCTAAACTGTTCACAGAAATACGTACAGACATCCAGGCCTAATGCACTTCATTAAGTAAGCCACTCATGGAGCACAGATGTATAGTGGAATTCAGTGCTCAGCCATAGCCAGAGGGGCATGAGCATCCTCATTTGCTTTGTATTTTGCTCTTCAGCCAGTGTCCACCTCAAACAAACTGCTAGGGCTGACTCCTTCAAAGATAGAGGTTATCGCTGTTTGTAGTAGCTTCAATACCCAATAGAGATAAAAATGACAAAGCTCAACTAAGGAGAGATGGAGTTGAAATGTGTTGTTTATGAGAGGATCAAGAGTCTCTCCCCTGTTATTACATGCTTGTCATTAAATTCTCTAGATTTATTTTCTGACCAAATTGAGTTTCCAGAGATCACTGCATGTCATTCTGCACCATCTTGGGAGGTCTGTCTGAAAGAGAACGATGTGTGGGGTATTTGTTTGATGAAATACCACTAAAGCAAATGCGATGTGTTTGAAGAAATAAAACTACTGAAGAGCAGCATGTGGTGCAGTGGTTACTCGGCTTCTAATTTAGATTCCTTTTTAATCTTTGCTGTGCAAAAAATAAGTTAAAAATAAGCTAAAACAGAACTAATCTTTTCTTTTTTTTTTTTTTTTTTTTTGCTGTATCGTAAGCACAGATTTTCAAAAATGGATGTGATATCATAAACACAAACTTTTCGAGATGTCTGTGTTTTCCAGAAGGATTGTCATCTTAACCTGCTAGAACATGAAAAAGCTTCAGGCCAAGGAAATCTATTTACTAATGCATACGAACTCCCAGTCTTAATGGAAGAGGGGAATGAAACAAAATAGGGAGAGTTTAGTCTGCATTTCTTAGGCCTTAGGGTAGAAATTGGGCTATTTCTCCAACATCTTTACGCCATGGGAATGTTTGATGCTGTTGTTACTCTCTAATTTAACGCAGATATGCTGCAGCTGCGTCTGTCGATGCAATCTGAATGAGTGGAGTGGGGCAGAGGAAAGAGGATGCTAAAAGAAGAAAAAGAGGGGCTCTGTTTTTGCAATCTGGATGACTCTGGAAATATGTTTTGTCATATTCTGTGATGGTGGCAAATAAAATTACCAAGTTTTTATAACCAAAAGCTTGACCTAAATCAAGAGAGGGGATCAAGTTCCTCTTATCAATGACATATTTTTAATGTCAAATTACATAATAGAGTAAAAGCACATTCATCAACACTGTGCATTTTTAGACCATAGAGGCAAATTCACCCAATGCACAAACTTTACTTTCCATGTTTTTACGAGGTAGCACATCTTGCAACTGACAAAATAAAAAGCGGAACTCTTTCTAAAACTTGTGGTAATGAAGAAAAGTACTGCATCGCTAGTTAGCTGCACTTTGCTGAGCACAAGTGTCAGGGTGCACCATGTGTATCTGCTTTACAAAGCCCAGAATAAATAAGCTTTTTCTGTCCCCCTGTTCTGTTTCATAGCAGCATATGCTTGTTTCTCACTTTGACATTTGTATGAGGCCAAATTTCTGAATAATGCACGGTAGTTTTGCATAGCTAAATGTCACACCCACTGTAGTCTGGTTAGGAAGAGGAAGCTTTTTGGTTTTGGCCTGAGAAGGAGAAGGAACCACCAGGGGCTCCTGCAGCGAAACCCAATGAAATCTGCCTAATAAAGGCCATCAGCCAGACTACCTGTCTCACTGCATTAATTAGGATACAGATGAAGAATGAGCAAAATTCTGCTTGTTACAAACTTCAGATTGCAGGTTTAAAATAGAGGATACTGAGACAGTGTTTACCAATAAAGAGCCGTGTTTGTTGACAGAGGAGGCCTGGACGTCCATTTCCCAAATGGCTTCTTAAATGCCATCGTCAGCTCTCTAATGTCATTAGTTAGAGAATCTGTTGGAGAAAGTTGAGGCGGACAAACTGAGGAGGGCGAAGCTGGCTCTAGTGCTGGTTTATTCAGCCCTCTAATCTCTCTGCTGAGCTGTATTTGTTGCGGGCTAAACCCCAAAATGTCTGGTCTGTATCAGCAATAGACTATGAGAAGAGACAGTGAAGGAAAGGCAGCGAGGAAGAGGAAAAAGACAGATGTAGTCACGTAGAACGAATCTTACCATGTAATTTCTTCTGTTGATCCTATTCAGTACACTTTACTTATCATCTTACAACCAGCACATTTATGTCATGCTGAAATAAACATAAAGGTAAACACTATGTACAGTCTGTCAGCCTTGTTTTCCAGGCATCTCTGATATGAAAAACTTTGAACTTTTCCCGTGACGGAATTTGTTCAGACAAGGAAAACAGCGCAGCCAATCTGGTGTATTGCCAAAATGAACATTTCCAAGAGACAGAACAACACAGAGGACATTTCCCTAGCTTAAAAACAGCCTGTACCCAAACTTGAAAAGAACATATTCTTCCACATTGGGTGACCTCCGGAAAACAACAAAACTAGGTACTGAATAATGCAAGGAAAAAAAATACCACATTTGCACTTAACAGTTTGGTGTTATACACACACATTACAGGGAGATATGATTTTGTAAAAGAGATAGTTGAGAGATCAGTCTGTTTTGGGTGGTTGTATTGGACCAAAGGCTCTGGAGATTGTTAATTTTTTTTTCCAGAGGTATTTTCAAGCAGATTTCCTTATAGTGGGGTATACTTCAAAACACATAAGATAAAACAACAAAAGAACAGGACAGGCCAATGAACGTCCTAGCTTGCTGCGGTCTAGTAATTAAAAATTTGAGTTCTTTTTACACCACCCCATGTCAGGAGGGGTTGTAGAAATTATTACAATTTGTATGTTAACAGAGCCAGTTTGCCACTTTTGTCCTTCATTTTTTCTCCACTTTTGAGAACTTTTTGGGAACATTTCTCCACGTGGTTCTTCAGAGGTCTAGATTGTTGAAAGCTCACTTCTTGGAGATTTCTAATCAAGAACTTGAGTGCATTGAAATCTTATAGATGATGCCGATACCCGTGGAAGAGCTTGAGAATTTTATCCTCAAAAGTGTTCCTGTTTTGCTAACAGTGCTAGCGTAGGTAGGGTAGCAATGCCTTGCTCCAACAGCAGGGAACAAAACTCAGAACAGAAGCTGAGCTGTGTCCACTGGCCCCTCGCTAGTGCTGCAATCAGACGTGTGATAGTTGCACCAATTATGGCCAAAGGAAGGAATCCGAGGTACAGTAGTCGGCTTGCACAATGGATATCCAAAGACCTGAATCACTGCATCTTGAGCCTTGCAAATGTCTTTTGCCTGAAAGTTCTGCTTACGAAGAACCATGCTGGGGCCTTTGTACCCAAAACACTAACCGGAAAACTACTGTGTCTCCTCTGAGATTTTGCGATATTACTACTCCAAATGGCCACTTCTGTTGACTCAGCGTTACAGTGAACTGGCCTACCTTTCATTTGAAGTTCACTAAAACTGTATTTTGGGGAATCTAAGGTGTTTTTTTTTTTTTTTTTTTTTTTTGGAACTTTATAGTTGTTGCATGATGAAAGTCCAAGAAAGAAGGTTGAAAGTTTGAACCATCACTTGAAAGCTTCTCACAAAGAGAATATGCTTAGGAGGAACTGACTACTGCCATTGTTGGGACTCTTGAATGGCACATCAAACAACACCATCAAGGCTCTCTTAGGAGCTATATGAGGTGGATGTGAAGTTACTTTTGTTCAGATACCAACAAACTTATCAGTTAGAATTGTTCTCTGAAGATAAGCTGCTTTATGTAAGTGTGATCCACCACAGCAGTCTGCACTGGTCTGTTAGTGAACTGGGGTAACGGAGGGGCTGTATACAGCACCCGGATGCTCTATATCCAGCAGAGACTGCAGCGTT
The DNA here is from genome assembly GCA_014773175.1 of Lucifuga dentata. Lineage (NCBI taxonomy): Eukaryota > Metazoa > Chordata > Actinopteri > Ophidiiformes > Bythitidae > Lucifuga > Lucifuga dentata. Next base: position 70,568 of record VXCM01001081.1, read on the forward strand.
GGGAGCATCATGTGTTTCATTTGTTTAGGTGATTAATGAGTGCTCCCTGCAGTGTGGGCTGCAGAGAAAATGGAGTGTCTCCATTTATTTATCTACATATTAGAATCATCTCTCTCCTTCCTCTCCACCCTCCCTTGAGCTTATAAATTATGGCCTCTGCCCAATTTTATGGATGGGATGTATCCAATTAACACATGGAAGAATGGATGAGTGTACACATATAAAGGTATGTGTGTATGTGTGTACATACACTGAAATGAATGTGTACCCAGAATTATGGACACATAGACATGCACACTGTACACTACAGGCCAGAAGTTTGAGGCCACCTCCCCAGACTTCCAAAAAAAAAAAAATCAATACACTGTTTGTTTTACAAGTTATTGCACAAGAAATGACAAAAATTTACAAACTAAATGTAACTAATTAGTTTTCAAGAAGAATTTGTCAGCAAGAGCACATTATATAGCCACTATGGCTACAGAAATGATTTTTAATGAAGGCATGCCCAGTCTGTATTAGTGCACTGGCATNTAGCCACTATGGCTACAGAAATGATTTTTAATGAAGGCATGCCCAGTCTGTATTAGTGCACTGGCATTAATACAGTTGTGTGCCAACTCCCTGCTGACGTGTTTTAACATTCTATTCAACAGCTGCTGTCTGCCTTCTCCCCCATCATTTTGGATTAACGTGCTACACAGTCTGCTCATGCTGCTGCTCTGCATGTAAAACATGGGGGGTTCAGTAATGCTGTGGGGAGATTTTGGGGGAGAAAGATCTGAAGACTTGGTCCAAGTTAAAGGAATTATGAAGAAAGAGAATTACCATTCCATCCTTCAAAGACATGCGATTCCATCCAATTTATGAATTATTGCTCAAAATTTTATTCTTCAACAAGACAGAATCCAAAACATTCGTCAAAATTATGCCAAAGTTACATCCATTCAAAAGAGAAGCAAAAGGTTTTGAGAATTCTGACCTGGCCAGAGGGGGTTATTCTGATGAAACCAAAGCCTGAGGCTGAAATGACTTCAGAGTGCTTTGATGTGACTAATTCTTCTTGAAAACTAATTAGTTACATTTATTTCATGTATTGTTTTTGTCATTTCCTGTGCAATAAATCATAAAATAAACAGTGTATTGGTGATTTTCTATTTTTTTTAATCTGGGAGTGGCCTCAAACTTCTGGCCTTTAGTGTATAAATATAAAAAGACTAGTTTTGTGTATTTGAAGGACACATGCTTGACTTCATCAGCCCTGCAGCACCAGCACTCTGCAGAAATCACTATTTGCTGGTTCCACCACAAATATTAACATTTCCAATCTGTTGTGTTGCGCTACAGCAAACAGAAACGACACGACTCGGAGAGTGTTAATAAATCACGATTATGAAGCTCCAGTGGCTGCAGCCTTCCACAGCAGCCAGCAAGTAAACTTCATCCCAATTCTGTCTGTGGGCACACCCTGCATGATGATACAAGTCGTTAGGTAATTACACAGCAATTAAGATTTGGATAGGAGAAACAGCAGGTTGGCCCGCCCTCCTGGTGTCAAATGATGAACAGGGCATCTCTAATCGACTTACTTTGATAGTTCCCCTTGACCTGAACTTATGGATTTATGGAAAGCTGCAGCCTTTCTTAGTATTATCAAAGAAAAGCCACCAGACTGTCAGACGCCGCCATCCATTTAAAAAAAAAGAAACGCTAATTTTAGTTAGCTTTCTTTTCTGATATTCAGTTAATGTCATTCAGCCCAAGAGCTTTATGCCAAAGGACATGACACACGAGGGATTTGATCCGTGCCTCAGAGTACATATCTTGTTCTATATTCAGCTCTCATTCCTCTTTGCATGTTTGCATGGCAGTAAACCATGCAAATATATTTTTAAAGCAATCTTGAAAAGAATATTTGTGAATGCTCATATGTATGTCCATACATATTGGTGGGATTCATAAACAGTGTGCCCACTACCGCAGCATCATGCTGAATAACTATGATAATTGAAGTTCATTCATAAAACTTCTCTTACATTAATCAGCCATTGTTGTTCCATTACTGAGATGTTGTTGTAAGGTGTCAGAAAACAAAAAAACAAAACAAAACAAAAAAAAACCCAATGAAGACTCTCATGTTAAAGGACCATGCCACCATTTTGCATGTTTGAGCCTAATATATTCCGTTTTCATACACGAAGAAGACCTGCGTTTATCGAAAAATTTAAATGACCGTGAATTTGCAGCATAACTACTAGCAGGTGAAACATCAGTTTTTAAGGTGGGTGTATTGCTTGAATATTTGATTTTGAAAGATTAAGAGATTTTGCAAAATATCAGGAAAGCTGAAAGAACACGGTTTTATCTTTTGGGAAATGATTGTCAGTAATGTAACGTGTATGAAAATTTAATATATTAGGCTCAAACATGCGAAATGGGTGGTACAGTCCTTTAATGAGCTGCTTCATATTTAAGAGCCATGACTTATACTGCCTCCTCTGGTGTAAACGAAAAATTGACAGGTTAGAAACAGCAAAGAAAAACTTAATTCTCTGTTCGAGAGCTCCACATTTTCATGCAGCAGATGAGGTTGATGAAGAGGCCATGAAAATATGTGCAAGGTCGAATCAAAACTTACCACTTAAAGCACTGACTGCTCAACTGAGTGCTTAAATATCAAATTCATTGATCACTAACACTTTAAAATGTAACACATTTATTTTAAAATATCAGATTTCATACATTGAAATTTACCATCTGACTGAAACAGGTCTTAATTTCTGTGTGACGGTGTGTTTTATGAATCAGGAAGTCCTCTAGTAACCCCTCTTTAAAGGCAAATGCTAAAAGATGCCAGCAAAAAGCATTTATAAATGCGGGAACATGGCCGCGTGATGACTTTTTGCCCTCAACGACACGTTAAGTCTGGCATTGTGTTTTATGAATCTCCCCCGTATAAATCTTAACAGTATGTCTGTGGGGACATGTCAGGAGGAAAATATGCTAAATGGTGCTGTGCTCAACCTGATTAGTGAAAACCAAACACACTTTGATGTTAAATAGTTAAACATGTTCATTAATTAATAATGGAATTTTCCTTCTAACAGCTCACAACATTCCTGTTCAAATTGCTCAGCTCATTTTCTGCATCTTAAAACATTTTTTTTCTGTCTCTTTATTGAACAAGGAAAATTATTTGTTTTCAATATAAATCTAACCAGTTTTGCTCATATCCGGTTTCTGCACTGCAAAAAAAAAAGGACTTCATCATTCGTGTTTTAAGACACATATGTGAAACTCAAGGCCCGTGGGCCACATCCGGCCCATGGTACAATTATATCTGGCCTGCGAGATAATGTCTAATTTCCATAATAACTGGCCTGCTGGTATATAATGTGCACATTACAGATACTACAAATCCCAGAATGCACTGCAAGAGTTGGCCCGTCAGTCAACACAAGCAAGCGCCAGCTTCCTCCGTGTCCATCCAATAACTTTTAATGAACTTTAAGCTAGCACGTGGAAGAAATAGGAACGAAAAGTGGACTCTGAAAACAGCCTTTCAGCTCAGGTGGAGTTAGAGAAGCTGTTTGCTGCTGTTAGAGATAAACCTGTTAGCCTTGTTAGCAGAGCTGATGTGGCCATAATTAAAGAATATAACATAAGAAGGCATGATCACATTTAAATTATTATTCTCATTTGCTTTTTGGTGTTGTTAATGAAAAATAAAGAGTGATTTTTAGATTTCCCTTGAGAAAGATGACAGTTTTCTGGCTATTTTTAATGCCTGTGATAAAACATTTTCATAGGAAATGAGTCAGTGAAACAGTGCTGATAGAGAGCAAGACTTAAAAAATTAAAGATGATGTGTTATTTATTTTGAATTTGATCTCATTTGTCTGTTTTTCCATACTTCTGGTTTGTTCTGAATTCTATAAGATGTCTTGGGAGCAGCAGTTAAAGTGAAGTTCATATTAGGGTATGAATAATTTGTCATAACCTCTGATGAAATGAGGCCAATTTAAGTCAGTTTTCAATAAAGGCTGACTCTGTTTGGCCCTCGACTTGGACCCAACTTTTAATTTTGGCCCCCTTCGGATTGAGTTTGACACTCCTGTTTTAAGATGAATCAATTTTAGTTTTTGATCCAAAGAAATAATCTTATCAAACACATCTGTACAGGATTATTATATTCCTTTTTAGTTAAGTGTCTTAGTTAATTGTTTTAGCTAGAATTGACCAAAAACAAGTCTGAAAGTGATTGGAATGGTTGACACATATCCCAAACATATAAGAAAACCAGACAACTTTGCTTTTTCCAGTTATTGAGTCTCATTTTTTAAAAACTACTAAAATCTGCAGTTTCATTCATTTTCCAGTACAAATCAACTCGTTGTAGGAATCTTCTTCAGTATCTTGAAATTAGACAGAATAAGATCGCTGCACTAGAATAAAAAAAAAAAAGAGGCTTAATTCAAGAAAGCACCACACTTGTCATGCTATCCATTTCTGATTGAGCCCTTCACAAGCACACCCCGTAAACAACAAACGGTGCCTCGAAAACACTGAAATGCCATTTTGAAATGTTGTTTATAGGCTTGGCAGAAATGGCAGGTTGACAAGCAAAAGATGTTAAGTAAATGACAAAGTTTCGAGCATCTTTAGCTGCATTTTCTAACATTTCATAACATTCTTAAATGGAATTATTATTACTTTTAAGACCACGCAGCGTTCTTATGAGGCTATAATTTCTTACTAGTTTCCATTTACCTCACTAGCAGATTATTTTTTTCATGAGACATCAGAAAATTTCCTTATATTACAGAATATTTTCTTGTCTTTAGTAGGGGGTAGGGGATTTTTGAGTGATGTAAGATTTAGTTTCTGCCTGTATGTGGAGAAAACACAAAAGTACTTACAAAGTAAACATTTGAGGAAAGGTTGGATATCACAGGAAGAAAAGGGCAAAATCTGCTCTATGAAAGGCAGGAATAAATCCAGCTGGAGGCACGGGGCTAATAAGAACAGAGGAGGGTGACGCAGGAGGGAGTGGAGGATAGTAAAAACAATGTGAACGAGGAGAGCAGGTGTGATTTTCCAGGAAGAAGGACGCAAAAGACAGAAGAGGCTGAGAGAGAGGGGGAGGGAGAGAGAGAGAGAGANGGGAGAGAGAGAGAAATCCAGACTGAAAAGACACATAAGAGACGCAGGAAATCTGCAAGCAAATTAGACACAATTCGCCAAGAGGCAGCTAAGAAGTCTAATTAGGAGGGAGGCAGGAAAGCAGTGATACCAGACTTGCTTCTGGACCTCAGACACACACACAGTCATATAAACACACATAATCACAATCACAACACACACACTCCCACCCAAAGCTTCAGGCAGCTCCTAACTAGGTCAGATCTCAGAGACTCAAGTGTGAGGGTAGGGGCGAGAAACAGAGAGAGGAGAGAGATTGTGGAAAGATAAAAGATGGAGGGTGGGACCTTGGATGGGATAGTTGTCTGCTTTCGGTGAGATGGAGAGAGTTGTTAAAGCTGTGAGAGCGAGTCTTAAAAGAGATTGAGGTAGAGAAAGAGAAAAGTGCAGATAGAACACACACATATAATATAGTCCATATAAATAATTGCATAGAGGCTGGCTTGTTTGCAGACTTGGCAGCTGCTGTTTTATTTCATCCTGTTTGGATTTTGGCATCTGAAATAATCCTTCAGCTGTTGTAGGGATCTGTGATAAAATGTCAGGTAGACGTTTGAATTAGGATTGAATATGCGCTTCTACTGTAGTTTTTATTGTAAGGATTAGTTGGGTTTAAAGATGATCTGTTCAGGATTCTGCCTTATTGTCAGTATTATTCACTTCTTGTACTGAATTACATCGTCTGAGGATGACTGGCTTTACATGCTATACTCCAGTTATTTGTCTGTACTCTGATTAAGGGAATAATGCAAATAAGGTGTATACATAGGCAGCATTAATAGGATTCCACGGTTTGCCACATATACGTGTAAGTTACCGTATATACTCGAGTATAAGCCAAGTTTTTTTTAACCAAATTCACAATGCAAATCGTGGGGCCGGTTTATACACGAGTAATTCAAATCAGAACGAAATTTCCAGGGGTGGAAATACTACCCATTACCACTACCCATGGAAAATAGTTTAAATCATATCTTAGAATGATGTATTTCCTGACTAAACATCTTATTCAGCAGATTTTACAGCGGCCAGTAAGCCGTGATCCATCAGTTACGGTAATCAGCTGCTGAAATAAATATCATTTTTACCGATACATGGATTATTTTCAGAAAATCACAGAATACTATGACAATACCCAGAAAAATAGGTAATTTGCTAAATAAATAAATTGATGGAACAACATCAGGGGGTTGGTTGAGGGAATTCCAAAACTCTGTACACAGGAATGTCCAGCACATAGACAGGCCCGCATCGACTCAGGTACAGGATAATTACTGGAAACACGTAATAAGTGAGATTTTTAACAAAAAAGAAAAAAAAAAAACTCACCATAATTACACAGCTAAATAAGCGCTGTGATAATTATAGCTCATTTGTAAAGCTTTCCTTACCTTCATCAATGCAATTCAGACAAGGAAGAGGAGTCCGGAAAACTTAATGTTAGCTAATGTCACTTACGGTAATCAGCTGTTTACCGGTTACCGGTATGTGGATTATTTTCTGAAAATCACAGGAATACTATGACAATTCTCATAAAAAAAACAGGTAATATGCTGAACAAATGGAACAACATCAGGAGGTTGGCTTATATGCGGGTTTCTTTAAAAATCTAAATTTGCAGGTCAAAATCAGGGAGTCGGCTTATACGTACTTCACTGACTAACCTGTCTCTGGATGGCAGCTTCCATGCTGATGGCAGTTGCACGGCACACATGTGGAGAGGGGTCCTCTGCTCGGGTCTTCCCTGGTGAATCCTGGGGCGCAACGCTCACAGAACTGGCCTGCAAAACCTGTAGGACAGGAACAAGATTCTACCCATGGGGCAGGAGGGCTGGCTGGATCAGAGGAGATGAAAGCTGAGGCCAGGGTTACCCCCGCCAGCTGAGATGTGTCTGAAGGGGGAGANAGAGGAGATGAAAGCTGAGGCCAGGGTTACCCCCGCCAGCTGAGATGTGTCTGAAGGGGGAGAAAAAGAAACAAAGAGGAGAAACGAGCAGTTTGTCAGAATTATAATACTGATTCTTACAAAGGTCAGCAATAAGTGATAATTGTTGCCTCGGAGGCCCGTTGAAGTGTTGGTGCACCTTCCCTTCTCTAGTTTAAGGTGTGTGTGTGTGTGTGTGTGTGTGTGTCAGGGAGGTGCAGTGATTCTCGTTAAGCAGTAGGTTATTAGCATTTGTTGCAGTGCTGTCCCTCCCTCCCTGTCTCATTACGGGTTCTGGCCTGGGATTAAAGTTTTACAGGCTTGTGCAAACACACAAACAGACACACACACAAAATAACAGATTCGTCCACCCACACACCATAAATACCACACTTAATGCTCACTTGTACACACATGCGCGTGCCTGCATGCACCCACACACGTACGCTCATTACCTAGGGAATCTTTGATATAGCAAATGAATAAATCACTGCAGCAGAGCAAGTCAAGAAGAAAAGAAGACAGGAGACTGGATGGAGGTACGTCAGACATGCAGTTCCTTTGGGGATTCAAGATCCCTCTCTCTTCCCATGAATAGTGATGGGGATCGGTCATTTTGAACCGAATCCTGGTCAGCCTTTACTCTCTAAACCACATCACAGAACACAGAATTACTTCTACTCCATTACCGTGTCTGCTCTCAGCAAAGACGCATGGTCAAATGATGGATAGGTTGATGGATAGATAGAGGTGGATAGATAGAGGTGGAGATGTGGAGGGAGCATGCATATGCTGTCCACGTATGAGGATGTATCTTTTGTCAGATCAGAAAGAAACCAAGCGTGAATGAGGAACTGCATAATGAAGAAAATGTAAGATGAGTGAGGGAGGACTGGGAAGGCAGAACCGGAGGATAGGATGGACCTTGACTTGTAACATGTCATGATCCAGTCGTTTCTTTTAGCGGTGATGAAACACAGTTCATTTGCACCTCTGAGGGATAATCAGCAAGCATGCCAATCCTCATCCATGACTCTCCTCAGCCCCTGCCCTTTGCTCTCCTCTGCCTCCTGAATTCTGTTAGCTTATCCAACAGGGAAAGTGTGCAATTAAAGCAGTTTTCAAACCCTGAACTCTGTTTGAATTAATTTGAAACTTTTTATTTTAAGTCATGCTGTGCAAACTCTTTCCATCAATCCATTTTCTTAAAACCTTGTCAGACCAGTCAAGATTTTAATTTATTGCTCCTCAGACCATGGCAATTTAGGTCAATTTAGCTACCTGCACATTAAAACATTAAGATATTGATTTCTCATAATCCTTCAATAGCCATATTCTCTGTTCCAAACTCTGTTTTTAGTGGAGAAACTGAAAAGCCTTTACTGTGGTGCTGTCAAAGCCTCTCATTATAGCCTGAAGACAATACTGTCATTAAAGTAATAGAGGTCTATTGTGAGAGTAAAACTCACTCTGGTGCAGAAGGAAAGATGAATTTAAAGAGTGCAGGAGAATGAGAGGGAAAAGATGAGAGGACAGCTTTATGGGATTTTGATATTAATGTTTGCCATGCAGCCTGCAGTGATAAGACACTTCTAACACTGTTTAAAGAAGAATTTGTGGCCGAACACAAATCATTAACAGAGTTTCTCCGTTTTGATGTGCATTTGATGTTGTGTAAATTGTGTGCCTGACTTTATTTGTGGGTGGGTGGCTGGAAGGAACGGTTGCATGGAATATGTATGACTTCTGTGTCTGCACACAAGTATTTATGCATGTGAAACCATATCAGAGAATGTGTCACTCAGCTACAATGAGCAACTAATTAAAATAGCAATAAGTAAGTCAGAGATGACAATCTCGTCCAGCTGTTCCGTCTTCTTGTTACTCTGATCTGCCTTAATGCCTCTCAGATCCTGCCTGTAGACAGATTAGATTGAGGGGGAGAAAGGACATGATAAAAATAAGAGGAGGATTTCAAGAACGAGTTAATAACATCTGGGAATAAATGTCCTGTTTTTGCTGAGCCAGATTTGGAGCAGAGCGCTATTCCCTGAATACAAACACGACACGGTTTTATCAAAAATATCTTCTTTATGCTAAAACTTTTTATGCTACTGTGTGATGAAACTATGCATTTTTAAAAAGTTGAAAGTTTTCGAATCTTTGGCTGTTTAGAAATATATTGTAATGCATCAGTGTCCTCTCAAAATATCTATGCATGCACAAATGCAATGCATGCACAAATATGTATCCTATTACTGAAGGATATGCCAAATTCTTATCGTTAAACACATTAAGTATCTTACATAACTAGTGCAGTGCCCGTTGAAAAACATGAGTGTTTGGAACAGGCTGAACTTTATGGTGTACGCCGCAGCCTGCCATAAGTGCCCGTGGAGTGCCGCTCCTGGAGCGTATCCTGCTGTGTGGAAATCNCGCCGCAGCCTGCCATAAGTGCCCGTGGAGTGCCGCTCCTGGAGCGTATCCTGCTGTGTGGAAATCATATATTCAAGTGATACACCAACCTTAAAAACCAATGTTTCACCTGCTAATAGTTATGCAGCCTTATGAAGTCACGTTTTAATTGGCTTAAATGCTAAAATTACAAAACTCCAAAAAAACCTCAATACACGTCTTGAACGTTTCAAGTAACAAGAAGTTGATTTTAATAGCGTACCAGAATGAACTGAAACCAATGGCGGTCCGGAAGGTAGGAAAAACAAATTTTTTAACTCACCATTCCTGTAGTATGCTTTGGGAAATGGTTGTCAGCAACCTTACATGTATGAAAATTGAATATATTAGGCTCAAACATGCAAAATGGGTGGTATGGTCCTTTAAGTTAATATTATATTGCGCAGTGAAGGCTTTTTACTGGCACAGCTCAATTTGAGAACTGCTCATCCAAACAACTTCACTCACAACACTGCACGTCCTTAGGTCCTGAGCAATAAACCTGCTGAATATCAACTTCATACAGTGCCGGGTTCTAGAGATATTCACGGACAGAGATTTCTGTCTTTATAGTTAAACACATCGCAAGGGCAGCGCTACAACTGATAGTCATAAAGTCACTAAAGTTAACAACACTAAGTGGAGGTATAGACTAACAATTTTGCAATTGCTGATGTGCCTTGCAGAAGCATGTAGTGTATGTACAGACACACATACACACGCTCCTGTAGACTTACAGTTGTGTCCTCCTGCATTGCTGATTCTGATGGCTGTCAGGTCGTGAAGGAGACGCTGGAAGTCAAAGGCAGAGAGCGAAGGTCTAAACCTCGGCTCGCTCTCATGAAGCCTGTGAAAATAGAGAAAACATTCATGAGTGAATGCTAGAGTTAGAAATGATTTTTAAAGTTACACAAAAAAAAAGGGAATTAATTATGATAAGCTTGTAGATAATACATGCCCTGCCACGTATATGAAATATATGGAGCTGCTGGAGCGCGTAGAGTGAGAAGAAATCATTTAAATGTGCTGACTTCAACACGCTCGGCGCAGGGTGACTTGTGATCTGTGTTGATGGATGATCTGCAAAGCCAGACTGCACAGCTGACATACCCCTGAGTTACCCGGGGCAACACGCGCCATTTCCATTCTGATAACATGTGCTGTCTCAGCTCCACACATGGATTTTCTATAGGTAGAGGTCCTAGAAAGGAGGAAGCCTTTTCACCTAGTATGGTATGGCATGGTATTGATTAAATGCCTAAAAGGAGCGTTCAAAAGTGGTGACCCATGTTTCTGTCATGTTGAACAGACATGTACGATACGTGCAGGAAGTGCTGTTTTGGTAGCCGCAACTGTTCTTGCCAGGACTCTAATCTGCTTTAAAATGCTTTATTTAGTGTATGGCCTGTCACAGTATTCACAATTACAACTCTGCATGTGAAAGCGCAATATGTGTCTGAACTGAATGTGCACATTTGTGTGTGTGTGTGTGTGTGTGTGTGTGTGTGTGTGTGTGCGCTTTGTGAGATGCGACTTGCCATGTGGACTCTGCACTGATATGCAGAGGGTTCTTGTTCCCTGGCCTGACATGCAGGCACAATAATATAAGAGAGGCAATTACAAACCAGGCCTCAAAGCCATGGTAATGGAGCTGGTCAGACAGCGATAAGCAGAGTATGAACGAAAGTGAACAAACTCGCAGTCGTGCTTTCCCCGCGGAGCGTCAGTGTCCCTTTTAATCAGCGGCAGGCAGAGCAAGGAGAGGCTGGCTGTAATTAAGCCTGTTCCACTGAGGATGAGAACAGATCATCTGGGGAGGAAAAACCCAACAGAGGGCTGGACACACTCAGAATGCACACACACTTTGTATCACCATCTCTGTCCTCTGTGTGTGTGTTGTGAAAGAGGGAGACCAATGACAAAGCTGAAAGAGTACAGAAAGTCTTCATCTCCACGAGTGATTAAAAGGTTTCAAACTACAAATGAGTTTCACAGATATGCAAATGGATTTATTAATATCATATTTTAACAGTGTGATTTTCACTTTGCCAGTGGAAAAACACTATATTTTACCAGAGGTAGAAAGTAAGTACTGCAAGTATATTTACTCAAGTACTGTACATATGTACAGTAGACGTTTGAAGTTGTGATGGTTTACCTCAGTGTTTCCGTTTTAGGACATTTTTTTTCTGTTTCATATACATTTCAGAGTGAGTTGTACTTTTTACTGTACTACATTTATCTGACATCCTTATCTCCTTCTTTCCTTCCTTCTTATCTCCCTTGCTTTTCTTTCTTTCTGAAAACATGAAAATCTCCAAAAGGTCCGTTTTTTTTTTTTTTAATTTAACAGAGAAACTATAGTATTCTACAAAATCAAAAATTTAAAATTGTTTACATTTTACTGCTAATACTTATACAGAAGTACACATTTGAATTCACATTTACTTGTACTGGAGGATTTATTGTTAATTATTTTAGTACTAGTTCTCATTGTACTGCCACATTTTACCCAGATTTTATAACAGCACATAATCTACTGTATAAGTACATAATGAGCACATATACATGCTCATTATGTACTTATACAGTAGATTATGTTATATTATATATATTATCTTACTATATATAGTAAGATTCTGTATCAGATGTTATCTTTGCATAACAAAGCCACTTGTTCCATGTATTTATTAATCATTGGTTTTACTTTGAATATTTGAGTACTCACTAAATTGTGTTTTATTTTTAAAATCAGCTATTTCCTGACTTAAACCATGATATGTTTTACTTGAATTTTGTAATTTTTTTTTAACTCACAAAACAAATCAGTACCATAGCAAAATTATAAATCAGGTATTATACTACCACCTGGTTTTACCCACACACAGGAATTACGGTTGTAGTTACTTTGTGCTTTATGCCTGTGGTATCTTATAACTACCTGTAAAACATGTTCATTTCAACAGCAAAGTCTAGCTTCTGTTCAATATATTTAATTGGTTCTGATCTATGATCAAAGTCTGTAAAAGTCAAAATATGACAGAAATGAGCTTGCTGCCAGATGGATGGCGTGTCTGCTCCACCAGTGTTCCGCTGACTGCTGCAAATTGGCTCTGAACCTTTTATGGAAATCGCTCGACCAGTTCCCTGTAGCAGCACTTAAACCTTTTGTTTCTGAGAGATAAAACAATGACCAGTTGATCACTTGTGATATATGGAGAACGTTTATCATTTGATTAAGTTATGGCATCTATACTGCAGACATAGACATACTGTATAACTACAAGCGAGGCGATAAAACCCGGATTGAGGGAACAGAGAGAGAGCAGAGGGAATGTCAGACAGGAGTGGCTGATAAGTTATATAAACCATTCACCTCCTCTTCAACTCCCTCACTCAGATCCCTGTGCTTCCATATATTCTTCTTCATCTGATTTTGAAATGATCTTTGCACCGTGTGGGAACCCACAGCCACTTAACAGGTTAACATATTTACCAGCTATGAATGCAGATGCTGTCAGTCAAGAGAGACACAACAAGGGGATGTGGAGCGTTTGTGTTTCTGTTCATGTTTATTTATGCTTCTCACGCACCTTTGGCAAACGTGGAAATACTTATATATTTCCATTAATAAAACATTGACTATTTTTGATATATAACTTGGATTTCAGTGACAAATCATGCTGCCAGATGGCCACATATTACGAATAAATGTATTCCGATGAGAGATGAAATCGTATATAAGTAGAGTCTTGGAATGCGTGTGTGTGTGTATGTGTGTGTCAGTCTCAGAGAAAATGTGTGAGAGTCTGCGGGAGCGATGGAGAGGATTTGGTGGATGCATCCGTGTTTGTGTCAGAGAAGTGTAAAGACATCTGTAGAGATGTTGTCCAGAATGAACCACTTCTTTGTCCCCCAGCTCCTGTCTTTTTCACGGGGGGGGGGAACCAAAGGACGCCTTCAGTCAGGGTTCTTGATGCTAGGGGAAACTCATTACTGGTGCACAGTCACCAGAGAGAGCCATGATATAGGAAGACAGACTGTCACTGGGCAGTTTCCAAAGAACTAAAGCTGCAGATGGGCCATCACCATTAATGAACAACCTGACAGTGTTGAATCATAATACAGCATACACGGAATGCATATGGAGGTGAGAGAGGCTTTATGTCACTGTTAAAGCATGTTAAAGCATCTAACATACAGTATACACTAAAAATATCATTCCAGATTACCAAAATCAGCACATGCAGGCCAACAGTTATTCTACAATACAGTGACTGATACCGTATATTAGAAAGTAAAACATTTTTGCAAGATTATGATGTATATTAGGGTTAACCCTAACCCATGCTTACATTACGAAGGAACCATTCCAAAGTTCGTTTGAGACCAAACTGAAACCATCTACTGTATGTGGTCTCAGTCTGATTATATTGGTGTGGACCTGAATGTGATTACTGTGTTCACATATGCCCAATGACAATCCAGGTTCTTAAACAAATGCTCCAAATGAACTATAAAATGACCTTTGTTACATATAACCATTGTTTTAACCACGTTAATGACTATATTTCACTGTATACCAATGACCTGACATGCATTCTAAGTCACTGAATTGTTGAAATAACACTTAAATGTCACTTAGGCATCTAAGGGTGTTTTCAGACCTGTAATCCGTTTGCTCTGGTCTGAATGAGATTTCTAAATGTTGCATTTATGGCTTGGTTTTGTTCATTTTCACACACAGAAACATCTAACAGAATCAGTGTAGTATATTTTATGCTGTTTTATTCCAGCACATTGCTATTACCTTTTTCAGCAACATGACAGTCTGACTTTCATCTGATGCTCAAGTTCAAGTGGTTATCTCAGATTTTATTCACCGCACTAAAAGCAATTTCAACAAGATTGACCTGTCATTGTCAAAATCTGTACCAACACATGGCTTGTTGACTCCTGACCAAACTGCCAGCAACATTAATGATTGCAGAGGGCCACACCTTCAGCCATTAACCGATCCATCAAACTTTCTCTTTGTTGATGCTTTAATTGCCTCCCATCCCTTCCTGGCCTCACATAACACTCCACACAGCCCAGAATGCTCTAACGAGTCTTTTCTTTAACTTCTCCAACATTTTATATACAACTGTTACTACTATTTTTAGATTCCTACCAGCAGCAGTCAACAGCCAGCTGCCCATTGTCAAGACTGAGAGTGTGGTCCCAACAGTATATGGAGGCTCTGCAGGACTGTTTTGAGCTAATGGACTGGAACATACACTTAGAGGACTATGAAGGGCTCCCCTGCTGCATAACATGTCAATTTCCATGTGGAAACTCCAATTGCATGAGCTAGTTTTCTGTTCTCCTCAAACACATAGAAAACAAAGAAAATTAAATCCCTTCTTAGCAGCTTGGCTGGGTTCAGGGAGGTGCTGGGGAGGAGAATTAAGGACAGAGAACACACGGACAGGACTGTATGTAGGTGCTGAGTGGGATAAGGAGGATTAGTGGCTACAAGAAGATGGGCCAAGTGGGGGAGAAGAAGGAAAAATAAAGTAAAGTCTGCTTTTTACAGGTTCAAGATTGAGACGAGGCCTGTTCCACCAAATCTCAGACCCTGACAGGTCTAATGAGTCTCCCCACAACAATGTGACTGATTACACCGCTGTTAGCCCACAGACTGTCACACAAGGATTCACTTCCACAGCCTCAGTCTGCCACTGCAGTCATTCCCACCTCCTGAATGACTACTTTACCGTGAAGGGAAGGAAGGAGGACGAGGCCTATCGGACTTAATGAGAGTTAGAAAGTCACTGAGCTGAATTCTGGGATGTGGATGTCCACAGGCTGCAGCTTTTCATGTTTGTCACTTATAACCACACACGGTGGATGTTTGTACATGGAGAAGACACTCCAATTCCCCAAGGCAGAATATGTCAAAGTATAAACCATTAAATGCCTAGAGCTCATCATGATGGGAATACAAACATCATGAACATGTGCCTGAACTCTTCTTTATGCCTATTTGAAGTTTTGATAAGTGGGCAGTAACAGTGCAGACACAACCTGCATCATCTTGAAATGTACACTCTGGCTGATTTAATAAAGTGTCCAGATTATTAACAAGTGCACTTACAAATAAGCACTTGTGCACCTATCTAGACCCAAATTTAAGCTTGTAACTGAGGCAAAAAACTTTCCTAAAGTGAGTGTAATGGCTAAACTAGCACGGTTCATACATCACCAGCAGAGGCTTTTTTGAAAAATATTCTGTTGTTTTGATATTATATCTTGTGTGAAGCTTTTTAAAAATGCTTCTTTTTACACTGTTTGGACTGGCATCATTGTCAGCAAGACAGAAAGTCAACATTTCTCCAATTTCACTCCACCGTTAGCTTTTTCTGTCACAAGGAGTACAACTAGCTTAGGCTCCAGCTGAGTCAAAGTCACCTTCCTGTTTGTTTTGTATCGTAACTCAGCCGCTTGGCTCTCCTCCTCACACAACTTGTGACTTTCTTGGTATTCACCCCGATGTTTCTGTTTCAGATCGTGAAACAAATTTGTCGTGTTCTGATCTTTGGCTGTTAGCCAGTTAGCCTGTAGCAACCATTTCCAATCAACAGATCGTAGGAACTGATTTATCAGGCGTGGACTATACTTTCAGGCATGCTTTAGTTTCTTTTTCTTGCACATTTTATGAAAATGCGTCAACACATCATTGCACTGCAATATTGTGCAATATGCTGCAATACTCATTTTTTATCATCTTTTTTTTTTTTTATCGTAAATGATATATGACACAGCCCTAATTATTAACTATATAATCACTGATTCAGAGATATTCAGGAAGTACTTGTTAACTAATCATTACTAGTTATTTCCAAAATTTGGTTTGTAACTACTCAGGTCTTATTGAACCTTGTTGTAATGCGTCATCATTATTTCCAATCTATATTCTCTTTGCTGTATTCAGCTGTTATTCTCTCCTGCAGTGACCCATGATCAGTCAGTAATTTTTCATCTCATCCACTGGCTGTCTGTGACTGCTTGTATTCAATTTGAAACCCTGGTGCTGGCATATAAGGGTGCTAAAAGGAGCCTGGCCCACACACCTCCTGGCTATAGACCCACCCTACACTCCATCCAGCGCTCTGCATGCTGCCACTATAAACCACTCAGCTCTCCATTTCCTGCTGCGCCCCGGTCATCACTCTGTCATGACTCCCATCCTGTGCCTCCTGGAGCGTAATGGTGGAATGACCTCTCCAATCCAGCCAGGGCAGCAGAATCACACCCTGTTTTCTGTTTTAGCCACAAACCTCATCTGTTCAAGAAGTACCTCATAGTCCTCTCTCTGCACTCAATCACTCATATCTCTCTCTCCTATTTGCTTTTATATGATCTATCTTCCAAGAATCTCCTCTGCCTTTCCTGTTATTTTAATTTATTTTGGTAGGGTCATACGATTTTTGGCTGTTGTTCCCCTTTGTATCCATTTTATCTAATTTTGGTAAGCTGGGGAGTGGATCTCACTCCACTCATTTAAAGTCACTCGGGGTGAGACCATCTGCTAAATGCAGAAAAAAGTAAAAATGGAAATGTAATGCTGCTGCTCTGTACCTGCCAGATCTACATGACAGCTAGCACATGGGGAGCTGGCTCATCACTACATCCTGACATTCAGCTGGGACCGTGACAGCACAGTCAAAGTAGGTGAGCTGTAATCAGTTCACGAGTGCCCTGGATATTCTGTTCTCAGTGGACTCTCTCCATATAATGTGACAGGGAATATGTAAACAGAGAGATAAACAATTATCCCTGCATCATTTCTTATAAATACACATTCAAATTTAGGCAAACACACAATTTTGGCATTTAGATTCACATACTGACTGATAGCCCCAAGCCTGCATCCTGGTAGATGTACCTGATAATGAAGGCGCATAGAGGTGTCAGGCTGGGTTCACGGTCAAGCGTTGGTTGAGGTGGAAGGTCAGCTGACAGGGCGAATCCAGACCCTTCCAGGAGCAGGGTGACATGGTTGGGGAGCAGCTCGGGGGCCTCAGAGGTGAAGGTGATGAAGAGGAGCTGGCCGTAGCTGTAGACATGGTGACCCAAGAACTTCTCTAGAGAAGGGCGGGCAGAGGTTGGATGTTAGCAAGGTGAGCAGAGGCAGGTTTATTATTGAGCTCTCAGCTAGCTCTCTACCATCAATCTAGCAAACGGAGATGGAATTGTGTATGTGCATCTGTGTTTGGTGAAAGCTGAATTATATGGGGCATGCTATTCAGAAGCATTCCTCCTGCTTTTCTCTTTCTCTTGCTCTCTCTTTCTCTGTGTGATATGTGTGTGTGTGTGTGTGTGTGTGTGTGTGTGTGTGTGAGTGTGAGTGAGGGCAGAGCATAGAGGTCCATGCCTGTTTGAGTCCACAAAGAGCACCGCTGGAGTCTCTCTGAGTAATTACCCCCCCCCATCTCTGGCTCATTATGGCACATTAACAGACTTCAAAGCATCTAGATGCAACAAAACACCCCTCCTTCAACCCACAAAATTGGAAAAAGAAAATCATACACACCTTAAAAAAAACAAAAACAGATAAGCACATTTAAAAAAATATATAATACAATATAACTACCGGTAATCTCCCTCTCCTGTAATGTTATTTTTGCATCAGTTATGACAACATTGAACATCTATGACAACAACCATGTTGCCATTCTCTTCTCCTCCATGAATGAGCGGGTGCGCAGAACTGACAGGTTGCACGCTTGGTTGCCACCTTGTTTCTGAGCGTAATCATGTGTGAAGTACATCCTGAGCCCTTCTGGTGGTTGGGTGGACTAAGGACTTGAGTGGGTGATTTTGCTTGTAAGGGGCCTCTGGCATCATTCTGAGCAATTCAACTGTCTTTTCGCCAAACATCCCTTCGACAAACCACCCCTTTTTATCATCTGTGCTCTGCCCTTCTGACATCTGCCGCCCACACTAACAGCATCAATGGGCAGATTGATCATGTTTTGATTTCACTTGCAGCACTTTCGTAGTGCACCAGTTTTTGATGCCCTGGTTGTTAAAATGCAATCACATTGTCAACAAGTTTTTAAAAATGTCCAGGTACACTTCACTTTGTTTCTGCAAAAACAGACAACAAAAATTTATGTAATTCCTAATAATATATACTACCTTTTAAAGCCCAAATGACTTAATTACTTGAAAAATATGCATCTGACTCTTATCACATATTTGTTAATTTTTAAATAATTTCCCTATGAGTGAAAGGATCAATTTATGAATGAAATCCTGAGGTTTATGTTATTCATATTTGTCATTAATTCCACTGGGGAACCAATACGGCAATGCAAAACATCCAGTGATGGAGGGGTTTATGGTAAATTACATGATTGATCAATAGCACTTTGTGTTCTGAGTCCAGTAAGAAATTATTAATGTCAATGTTATTTCAGAATCAATAGTAATGGATAATTACTGCCAGTTGGTAAAAGGGGGAGTGGCTTAAGGATCACAAGCCATCACCAGCAAACCAAAAACTGTTTCCCATGAGAAATGAGCTTTTGCATCTTAGTGGTAGTCTCAAAATTAAAATAAATCACCTATAGTTGGGAATTTCTCAACTTAAAAAAAAAAAAAGTACTAAATATTGGAAAAACAACACAAATGGAAAGGGTGAAAGTTCTAAACAACATAACCAATCAATAGGAGATTCACTCCTGAGAAGCCATTGCTCATACCAGAGCATGCTGTATTTAGAACCAGCTCCTGCATTCTCAACATGATGGCCAATATATAAAGAGATCAGAATAAAGTCAATCAGGAAAAGCAGGTAGCAAGCTGCAAAATCTCACAAGCCCAGCAAGCCTTCACACATTTCAAAGCACACACACAAATATAGATCCTGAACATGACAACAACACAAAATTGACTGTCGGAACAACATAGATCCAGAAAATCTGATTGTAGCCAACTTTTCTTGTCCATTACTGTCTAGCTTTATTTTATCAAAAAAATTCTATCTGAATTTACCCACATCCAGGTTAAAATATACTTTGTATATTGTGAGGCTAATATGCATAATTCATTCATTGCATTGATGTTGGTGTATTAGTTTTGAAGAAATTGACAAAAATATCCAACAATGTTCTTGCAATGTTAAGAAATCATTACAAAATTCCTGGATCTAGGTCAGCCCCAAACTTTTAATGGGTTCTTTCCTGGAGCATGCCCCACTGTTCCACCAAGTTTCATCTAAAACAGTTCATAACAAACAAACCAACACACACAGACGTAGTAATTTGTAGTTGATCTGAAACTTTTATTCGATGTGAATTACATGATGTATTTCATTCAGTAAACTCTTCAGCTGTGCAAATACATTTGGACATTAGTGGCAAATGGCAACTTAGAGTTCCACTTTGCACCCTCTTTGCTGAACTGTTGTATGATCACTGCAGTGTATCATTTCACGCTACTCAACCTCACTCAACAGAACAGCATCCGCCAGCAGATGATCATTGTTGCAGAAAGTTTATTAATGAGAAATATCCTCAGTGGGGTAAAAAGACGATCCACAGCTGCAATATTTTAGGAAAAGAAGATGCAATTACCTATTTTTAGGGAGGGAGATAACAATATTAATGAATAATGCAAGAAACTCATTCTTAGAGAATAAAAGTCAACAAATATTACAGCTGAAATGATTAATAGGAAATATACTGTACATTTTGTGCATGGAGGCCAATGAGCCCTGTAATATCATTGGGTTGCTAAGCTAATATTCTCTCCTTAAGTGTTCCCTTTATTTTGGGGGGTTATGTTTCAGAGATAGCTTGGTGGTCATTATTCTGCTGCAGTTTGATTTGTATAATTGTGCTTCTTTTTCTATGACGTATTTGAAAGTACGGACAGAGATATTAACACATTATTATTATTCACAACCTTAATAGACCTTCCATGAATGGCCCCGGCGTTGGGCCCTCTTCGGAAGCAATGAATCACTATAAAGTCAAAGGAAAGATTATTCATGCGTAAGTGTGATCTGCTGTCCTTGTGTTACTACAGATTTATATTCATTACTTCATTTTCGATGACAAATAGGAAAGAATGAAAGATTCAGCCATATTTAAATATGGCTGAACTTACATATGGCTGCTGTATCACTTCTTATAATTATGTCAATATGATTCCTCCAAAATGTCTGTCGGAGAGTTGAACGTTTGCAGAGGTGGTGGAAACCCCACCATTCTGGTCAAATCAGAAAGAGAGTAGAGTAGTACTTCATTACTGAAGGTCTGCATCTGACGAAATTTTTTAAAATTCTGACCTGCCAGGCATGCCTACTTCATGCAGCGACTGGCCAGGTGTGGTGAGGTGAGAAAGTGGGAAGGGTTTTAATTTCTCTCTCAAGCTCTATTTTTGCCTTCCATGCTGCATGGAGAGTTGAAAGTGTGTTAGGTTATCCCCATTTATAATAAATTGGAGATCACAGAAATACACAGAATAGACAATATGTCTGTTAACAACGCTCTCCTCTCCTAAAATGAAAGTGTGTGTGGTTACCCGCTTTATATGTTTACTCATGTTGATGGTGGATTTTTGGCCCACCTTCCAGTGTAGGCATCCAGACAAGCTCCATACATGTTTCTTCTCATCATGGTCTCTGCCCATGTTGGATGAGCCGGGTCGGATGAAGCATACTGCGGTTTTCAGTCATGTTTTCTCAGTACAGTATGATGAATGAAAGTTTGTATGTAGAAAAATTCAGTCTGAGCCGCTTAATTTCAATTATGTTTCAACGTCTAAATGCTCTAATGTCGTCTGCCTGCCACCATCCCAACCAGCCATAGACGCCTGTTTGGCTTCTCATGAATGATGATGATCTGACAGTCAAGCAGAGGGTTTAGACTTGCTCCAGCCAAATTAAATAAACTCCATTTCAATTAAATCAATATCGTCTCGCTCACACACACACACAACTCCCACTGAGGCTCTAACAAGCTCACAGTCGGAGAACAAAGGCTGAACGGACAAACTTTACTTCTAAATCCGCTGAATATTGCTGGGACACAGAGTTCAGCACGATGCGGCGTAGGCTGCAGGTGCTGTATGCTACCTGAAACCTGATTTCATAAGGGAAAGAAAGAAAGCAATGCAAGGGGAACATTAAAGCACCACACTTCCTGTGTGTATGCTGACTGATGGGCTCCATTTACACCTTGCATCCACATAGGTTATCCAGATAAGGATAACGTATGTAGATGTATGTTGATGCAAGGTATACATGCGTGCAGAAAGCTTTGTGATCTGAGATATCATATATGGCCTTTGTTTTTTCAGGAATTAGATTAATTTTAAGAAATCAGACATTAATTTAGACGTTGATTCCTAAACTTCTTCTTATTTATTTTTTTAAAAGAAAAACAGGCAGTGAGTTGAGATTATTTTAACCTTTTTCCAAGGGCATAGGTTTGTTTATAACATTGATAGACATTTTTAGTTGTCTGCTTTTCCTCCAGTTTACCTTTCCAATAAACAACTTTGTTGTGCTTCCTACAATGATGAATGGGTGTGTGATGGAGGCAGAGTAAGCCTCGCTAATGAACTTCCACTATTCTGACATTTTAAAAATAACTCGAACCTCCAGTTTATAATAGCTAAACAGGACAGGAACTGTATGTACTGTATGCATGGTGGTTTAAACATGGATTAACTTTTCAGCATTATTAACAGATTGAAAGAGGAACGAGCTGCAGAATGTCAGGTTTGCAACTACCCATTTCCCCATTATCCACTCTAATTAGGGTAATATATGGAGTTATATGGGATAACCGGCTCAGACTTTATGTAGATTTATAAGCAAAAATGCATATACTGCCCAA
The DNA here is from genome assembly GCA_014773175.1 of Lucifuga dentata. NCBI lineage: Eukaryota > Metazoa > Chordata > Actinopteri > Ophidiiformes > Bythitidae > Lucifuga > Lucifuga dentata. Next base: position 93,044 of record VXCM01001081.1, read on the forward strand.
TAGGATTATATAAATAGGAAAAGGGCTCCTGTAGTATGTTTGTGAGATGGTCCGTGTCAAAGTAAAAAAGTTTCTATAACAACAAGTGAAATAATTCTAATTTCTATGCAAAGCATCTTAGATCACCTATGTTTTCTTTAAAGATTGCACTTTCTGGACAGTCCCTAACCACAGTGGACACACTTCCCCTTACCAAGCTGCAGTGATAGTGTATTATTAATGCATAAATGCGAAATGGCAAAAATATTGCGTGTATCCTATCAGCAGAGATGACATATTTAAAAGTTGTAGCGCATCGGTCGTGATGAATGTCGAACTTAAAACAGACTTTACCCGATTAAAAAATATTGGTATGGACAATTCAGTTGCATCTTAACTTTGGTAGGGTCATGTCCCTGCACTAGGGTGCCAAAGTGACATGATTATACAAAAAGATCACGATTGTCACATGATTCATTTTTCACAAGCAAAAATGTGTAGGACATTAACTCCTAAAATTAGATAAATTTAAAATTGCTTATATGTGATTTTTTTTAAGGTCAGGTTGTGTTTTTGTAGCTTGATTTTCATTTACCTCAGTGGCAGATTTTCTGCTTGATACTAGAGCACAGATTATTTGGCGCTTGTTTCTTACTAGGGGATTTTTAAAGTGTGATGACTTATCTTAGATATAAAGGCAATCATAAAAATGAAAAAGCACTATTTTATATCTATAAATCCAATCTCTGTTGTGTGCCTAAGGGAAGGGACAGAGGACAAAGTGGAGAGCCGAGCAGGAGTGAAGCTGATGTGGGCTGTGAGCAGGAGACTGCTCATACTTGTGAGGGTTCACGTCTGCCCACACAAGCTTTTGAAGAGGTTTGGCACAAATAGAGGAGGCATCTGCTAAACCCNCCCCCCCCAAAAAAAAACAACAAAAAAACACTCCTCTTTTACTCTCCCTCTGTCTCATATTTTGTTTTCTCATCAACACTCCATCCTTCACCCTCTACGTTGTATGAGGCTCTCTCTGCCCACCTCTCTCTCTTTTCCTTTCTTTAATTCTATTTTCTATCCTTTCCCAGCACTCTTTCCATCTCTGTCCACTCAATTTTCTCATTTCTCCGCTACAGCTCCTTTTGATTTGCTTCGTTGTTCAGCCTGCTTAGATGACAGGGCTATCAGACTGGAGTGCTTGCAGGGCTGGATGCAGGCAGCTCTCGTGAGGTGTGAGGCTCTTAGCCACAACTGCTCCTTGAATCAGAGCGACAGGAAGGCTGGAATACAGTATCAACCATATGCTCCCTACCTTGCCTCACAGGTAGTCATTTTTTTTCCCTCCCTCGTTCTTTCTTCCAGCCTTTATTTCCTTTGTTCCTTCACTCTGCCTCTCGAGACCCGGCGGATTGGCCTATGCTGCAGATATGGAAAGGATCATCCCCACAATCTTCAGAACAGATGGCTGAGAGGACTGATGTTAGATGGTGTCCCCTTCAGCATGAAGCTGAGCTCAGCCAGAGAGTCTCAGTTGTCCAACAGATTCAAGTGGAGGCTGTGGCCGTTGGAGGCAGGTCAAAGCAACTGTTTAGGGAGGTACTTCATCTTTGTCTCTGATAGATTCTGGCAGCTGCATTCAAGTGTTGAGCCTGCTGCTTATCCCCGAGTCACTGCAGGGACTTGAACTTTCCTTGTGTCAACCGTCAAGCAGATGTCCGAAACCAGGAGACGGACAAATAGTGGAACGCATGCTTCAGAGACGTGACCGAGTGCTAAAGCAGAGACGCAAACAAACACACACCTGCACATGATTACTCGCATATTGACGCCTAGGACTCTTGATACTCAAATAGCTTGTTGTTATTATGCAAATTACGGGATTTTCAAAGGTAAACCACAAGTGGCCTCTCTCTCTCCCTCTCTCTCTCTCTCTCCCCCTCCCTCTCTCTATCGATCCAGTTCAATTTCTNCCTCTCTCTCTCCCTCTCTCTCTCTCTCTCCCCCTCCCTCTCTCTATCGATCCAGTTCAATTTCTCAGTTTCTCCCTGTCTACACAGCACTCTAATCTAACCACTTCTTGTCAGACACTATTTAGAGATCCTTGGGTTTGCCCTGGATTGTAAAGTATCAGTAGGTATTTCTGGACACACACAGATCCCAATTGCTCCCCTCTCTATCTCAATTCAAGAAACAAGCAGATCATTTCATCCTGGCCTTTGTGACAGCTGAAGCCCGAGAGAAACTATGGTGACAAATGCCTTCATAGAAAATGCATTTTGTATGATGTCTGATGAGTAGTTGTCAGTCAGAATTATCTCCAGCTTTGGTGAGCAACACGGTGCCGGGATTATTGCAGAAAATACAAATTAAAAGTCAAAAGAGACGAGAAAGAGGAATGCAGGGAGAATTCCAGAGCCGAGTCTGCTTCCAAAGATGCTACCGCTCCAGTCTAATCTTTAAAGTGACTGTAGAAATGCAAAGCTAAGAAAAAGGCGAGAGAAAATGAGATCATTAATAGGGATGGCAAAGAAATAGATTTGGGCATTTTATTATGTGGAGAAACAACATAAACAAGCACTGTGCAAAGTAGATAAGCAGGCTGCCACAAAGCGGCTCTCGGCCAGTTGGGCCACTAATCTCTGTGTTGCGGCCAGCAGAAACGCCACTTACCAACCATGTGAAATGAAAAAGAAAACTTTAAAGCAGACTATTTTGTGCATTAATGCATATAATGATAGAGCATGTGAGCACTCCTGATGGACTCGCATATCACATGTAAACACACACACACTCACTCACTCCATTTTGCACATTCATGATGTATTGGTGAAGACATTCTAAAAATATGCCTGCTTTGTCGCATCGTCTTTCAGCTGTGTGCTTTTAATCCTTTCAAAAAGATGCCTCCAAATGGACTCATTCTCTGTGATCATGCATTTTAGACATTAAACCTCCAGGATGTGGCGTTAATGGGATTGCTCCTGTTGTGCCTCTGGCTGTGGACCAGAAGCTGGAGGGCCTCTGAGCTGATGCCTGGAATCGACTTAGCAGAAATGAGAAGTAACCGAGCCAATTTTCACTTTGTTGCTTCTCCAGTATGGCCAAGACATCCAATTCCATCAGGCCTTTGCTGCTGGGACAGCTGATAGAAAGGGGGGGNCTGGCTAAGTCCTATAGCCGAGCCAGTTTATTCCCTTATCTGCTAATGGTTCTGATAAGGGACCGGAGGAAATGGTGTCAGAATAACCACTGTATGACCCGCTGCCAAAGACCCTGAGTAATCTCACCGAGGAACAAACAGGGACAAATTCAGGGTGTACAGACGCTAATAGCATTTAAATATTTAGCAGTAACAGAGGATTTCAAAAACAAATCTCCCAGGAGAGTGGACCCCACATATTTCACCCAACCTAGATTAATGATCTGTCTGCACAGATGATCTCAAATCTCTTTTAACCTCCTTCCCGACTCACCCGGGGCTTTGTAGAAGCCGATGTCTTCCTCCATAAGAGGCAGCAGGTAGACTTCACCCTCCTTCCACAGCAGCGGGTATACCTGTCCTCCAGAAAACTCTCCCAACCAGCCATCCTGATCTGGGGCAGGAGACAGTAATAGTTATATAACACAAACTAAAACACATAAAGCAGGTATCCCCAACTGGCGGCCCATGGGCCAAATACAACCCGCGGATCCTATCTATCAGGCCCTCAGATGACTTCTCCAAAAAAAAAAAAAAAAANAAAAAAAAAAAAAAAAATCTCGTACTTTAGTTGCACTTATCTTGGAAATGCATGATCATAAAATGTCATGCTTGGACTCATTTTGTTCAGGAGAAGCTAAACTTTCCATAAATATTTGTATATCTCCATTTTATTGAGAAAAGGTGATTATAAAACATCATGAACGCTACATAGGGACGAGCACATGGTCTCTGGTCTGTCAGTGGAATATTACGCACATGTTATGCATGGGGAATGCGTGCCTATTGCCATGGCTACGTAAAAGCACATAGGACCACTGACCCATCAATCAAATCCTCTGATAGTTTACTATTGAATCACAAAGAGGGATTTTAAAATTTAGACCGCCCTCGGAAGTTACATCATCGAGAAGCAACGAAGCGAGGTTATAGCTCGGAGGCTGTCTTGTGCTTTAGTTACATTTATCTCAGGATTGCGTGGTCATAAAATGTCATGTTTGGGCTTATTTTGTTCGGAAGAATCTAAGCTTCCATAGATACTCATATATCTCCATTTTATTAAGAAATGGCGATTATAAAACTCTGTAAATGCTACAATGGAAGTGCTGGGCCCAGTGCCGGGCCTCTCCAGTTGTAAAGGGTTATGTTTAAAAAAAAAAAAAAAAAAAAGAAAATTGTTTTCTGTTGTTATTAACAAAGGAGAGAAAAAGATCGGGTCAGGTCCAGGGGGTGGGAAATGATGCCAAGCTAAGTGGCCCTTGGCTTGGCATGGTTGACATAATTTGGCCCTTGGAGAATACTAGTTGGGGAACCCTGACATACAGGATCAGGACATCTACATGGAGTAATAAGGACTCAGATGTCCTACAACAAAAGGGAAATCTCATAATTAGCTGGTGGGACTTTACGATACCTTCAATGAAGTCAGTGGTGATGTTGACAGCAGCGTAGTGTGTTGATGATGCGCACGCCAGGGAGTGGCCAAAACAGAAACACAGCTGGCACCCTGCTGGGTTTACTTGTTGTAGGTTGAAAAAGCCTGGCTTGCATCTGTAGGGACACACACACAAACACACAGATGAGTAACATGCAGATGCAGCAGAAACCCCCCCATTGCTGCCCTTGACCACATTTTGTCTGACAATCCTTGCAGTTTTATTCTTACTAATCTTTCCTTGCCATTTCTTGAGAGAAATAGAAAAAAATAATAATAATAATAAGGAGAAATGTCATATACAGAACGCAGTATTAAAGTTAAAAGTGTTTTATTTCAACCTGTTTTAGGAGTTAAAGGAATTAAAACAAATTCACTTATTTAAAATAAGTTGAAATAAAACACTTTTGACTCAACTGTTAACTTTACTGTTTCATTGCTTATGTTGTGTTTCTGTTTTCTTGAAACAGAATTTCACATTTTTCCTTGCCATTTCTGTCAAGACTGTGAACTAACAATACTTACCTGCCTTGGGTTAAAAAAAAAAGATTCAGTTGTCTTAAAATAATATGGTGGAGATTTGTTGAATTCCAGTTTTTTTCCGGTGTACAGTATCTGTCTCCAGCGCTGAGGATGGAGAAACCAATGGAGCTCAGCTGTGAGAAAATGAGCTCTGACCTACAAACACGAGCAGCATATGTGTGGGACAGGAACATGGCTAAAAATCAGCCACTACACCGGTCACATTACACAGGAGGGGGGCTGCTCAATGAGCTGTGAAATCAGCAAAAAGCATCAACAAACAGGGAGCACGGAATTATTTAACAGCACGAGTCCTGCTGCTTTAGGGTTAGGCAAGTCACAGTTACTTTTATCTTTGATCCCAGAGGAACAAGACAGATGCAAACATGTGGCGAAGATATGATTATTAAAGTTATGTTCATTGTCCTATTTGTCAGACTCGATTACCTCAAAGGATGGAACTAATTTAAACCTTAGCTGTTCACGCATGCCTCCTACTGGTATAAACGTGGGTGGTGTCTAAAATATGCTTACATGTGAAAAACCGTGATCAGTAAATGCAACTAATGATTCAATTGACCTAAATTCAGGTCTCAAATTTATTAGCACCTCTCAAACTATTGAAAAAATACTGGCAAACTTTGAAATTTCTGTCTGCTATTGTTGCACTGCATGCACTTTTCACCATTAAAAAAATGTCTAGTTCATATTTTGAAGAAAATTAATAGTTAGTTATAATATTGTGATGTTTTAGCCATTTTGGATTGTTTTGGATAGGTTTATTAAGTTTGACACAGAAAAGGACACTAGGGGACAGTGTTTACTAACTACCCCATGAAACTTTAATACTTACAGAAATTTGCCTCGAATTTATTTTCTGACCTGTGTTTTTATGGAGAATATTACATTTAGTGTTTCTATGTGTTAAATTTAATAGTACAAGTGTCTTCTTCAATTTCCTCCGTTTTCATGGTTCTGTGATGTGAAGATGAGAAGTTATAAATTAAACAGGATGATACTAAACAGGCAAAAATAACCCTATTATCAAGAGTTTTTAATTCTAGATAATGTCCCAAATTGATCTAAGATCATCTGCTGGCTGTAAATGTGAAATATTATAGACTACATGTGAAAATTAATCTAAATGTTTATTTCTAAACGTAAGGCGGAAAATATAAAGTACCAAATGTTTCTATTCAGTATAGCTAATGCCATTAGTAGGGGCCTCATTTGTTTTGATGTGCAAGACTTCAACAGTTGCCGTGGTAACCGCAGGTCGTGTGTTCACACATGTGATGCGAGCAATAAGCCTCACCTGTCACAGCTCTGTCCCTCCACGTTTGGCTTACAGTAGCAGCGTCCGTCCAGCGGGGAGCAGTCATCCACGCTGCCACTGGGGTCACACTCACATGGCCTACGAGAACAGGAAGTGATGCAGACATGAACGATTTTAAGCTCAACAAGCGCATTTATATTTGGGCGTCTTTTTGCAAAAGAAAGGGAGAATCTGTAATGAGAGCATTTCTAGAACGGCAATTTAATGTGACGTATCGCAGCAGATGTGGTCTGCTACAGAGCTGAAATAGCGGGGTGCCTTGCTCAAGAACAGCGGCATGGATACTAGATGGGACGGAGCTTGAACCTGTGTCTGGTCACTGCTGTTCTTGTCAAAGTCAAAGTCCTAAACAATGAGCTACTTATATTAGTACACAAACACGTTATAAAAAAGTAAAATAACCTTGCTAACAGTGGGTCAGGAGGATTATGGGTCATTAGTGACTTGCTCTTTGTCAAAGTTTGTTTGATCACCTTCATTGATTGATTACTTTCCAATGAAACTGTAACACAGAATCTTGTTTTAATGAGCTGCTATTACAAAATAATTCAGTTATCCTCAAGGCAGGCTGTCTGTTCTTGGTTCTGCTCCACTGGTCTGAGTAATTCACACCTCAGCCTAACAGCCTGATTGCTGCAGAAGCTACAGGAAGAGGTTTGTGGTTGCATGCAATGGTGCATGTGTGTGTTGATAGCATTTGGGCTGTTTTGAGTAGTATGCTTTTTTTTTTTTTTTTTTTTTTTTTTTTTTTTTTTTTTTTTTTNTTTTTTTTTTTTTAAATGTAACAGACCTGCCAGAAAAATATGGATTTTTTTTTTCCTGTTGTATATTAGAACATACTGAATTTATAGAGTACACATAAACGGCACATTTCTGTTGTATGGGACCAGAGTGTTTCGATTTTGAAAATCATTATTTTTAAAACTTGCAGTATTCAAAATGAAAGATAGCTTAAAAGGATTGCCTTAGGCAGCGGTTCTCAAACTCTGATATTTGTACGACTGGTGTCACTGGTAAGCCAGATGACTTTGGGCATTTTTGCAGAGAATTAGTACAATTCTTTGCATGTTCTGTTATCTTCTGGTTTCATTAAAATAGTTTTTGAAGTTATTCTGTTTTGATTAACAGTTACATTTTTGTGTTGCGCTTATGCTGTAAACGTCTGTTTCAGGACAGCATACATGCATTCATGAGGTTTTTCTGTTGAAAACATTAAAGATCCACTTATTTTACATCCATAATTTTCTAAAGTGGAAGTTGACTCAGTGTTCTTCAGTTTTATAGTCAGCCTTGGGTATGATGTACTTATAAAGTTATAAAGTAAAGAAAATGCACCAAAAAGTCATTAATATGCTATTCAACAGCATCACAACTTAGCATTCCTTTAGCAAGTACAGCAGGTCAGAGAGAGCTAGGATGGACTTCTTATGAATGTAAATACAGCAACATACTATATATACACACACACGCACACATGCAGGCTCACACAATAAGATTTCTCAGGTCAGTGGAAGTTGGAGTGTGTTTTTCATCAAAATGTAAGCAGAGGGTCACTGCATCATCAAGCTGCACATAAACACACACACACACACACTCGGTATTTGTGGGTGTGAAGATGTTTGTGAGTAAATCAATCTAATATCTTATGAGAAAAGGCAGCTCTGCCAGTCTTAAAATCTGTGTATCCCCTGAGCGATGAAAATAATAGCAATAGATTATTTCAATATTAATTTTGTCAGGGTACCACCTCAATTAATAAAATTGTTGTTATCAGTCATTAAAGTGAGGGATTATATGATCTTTTTTACAATTATGATGACTTGCTTATGCAAGAAAGAAAACGTCTTAGCATAAAGGGAGCGTTTACTGAAAATAATAATCCAAATAATCCACCCTGTAAATGATATGACAATATGATACAAATGAAAATACTAGATTATATAGGTGATATGTTTGATAATGGAATGGAATAGAATGAAGCAAAATAACCCAAAGATGAATAAATTAAATTATAAGTGTACTATTAATAGCATATTAACATATGGTTGGTGACAGTAAAAAGGGTTTTGGGTCAGTGAATTTAATTAAAAAAAAAACAAAAAACTAGACTACACTAACTTTTTCCTAAACTTTTCATCAACTGTTTCTTAAGGGAGGGAAGGTGGATCAGCTCGCCATGGTAACAGATGGAGGAGAGTGGGTAGTCTTGGTCTGACTTGTTTGGTGGGATCTTAAAAACTGAGACTTTATTCAAGGTTGGCGAGGACATCTGGCTGTTGCATCCAGTTATACACTGATTTGTTACAGCGGGAGAGAGCTAATTGCAATTTGTTGCAGTTGTTGCTGCAGTTATTTGCATGCATGCAGCATCAGGACATTCTCTGCTGCACATTAGAGACTTACTGGAAGTACAGCAGGTTTTACTTAATTCTTCTCTGGCTGTGACGTTAAACTAAACACCATCATAACGCTGGAAATTGTGGCAAAACTTTCAGCTGTAAAAAATAAAGAGGGTGGGAAATTCAGTGAAAAAAGTAAAATTAAACCTAAAAAAAAAATCACACAGTAAGGCATTGTTTTTAGCTTGCCGTTGTCCAATGTAGACAACATTTTAAAAATGATCTTAAGATGTTTGAACCAGGCAAAACTAGGCATACATGTAGTAGTTAGAACATCAATAAAGCACAGAAATACAAGAATAGAGCCCTGTGGCATACCAACTGTATTTCTTTATTTCTTTATTATTATTTATTTATTTGACATTAATAGACGTACAAACAGGCAAATGTCAAGGATGACACTGTGACATGCAAGGATGAATATTGGATAATACTGGATATACTGATGCTTAATACATTGCATAGCTATTGATTGACTTGTTGACTTATTGGTTATGCTTAATCACTCAGATTAATACTTTTGGATATTGTTGATACTTAGGAAATTTCTCACACTTGTTTCCATTGTGGTCCTTGATGTATATCAAGTCAAGAAAGCGTAGCAGGTGGCTAGGTAGCACTGCCAGATAGAATAAACTCCAAGTTATCAATAGTAAGAGCAGATCAACTCAAAAACAAATGCAATAGCATACTGCACTTCTCATAAGCCACAGTTTAACCTCTTGTTGATGTTTTCAATGTTTAAAAGCAACTTATTCCAGTTTCTGGCTCCACATACAGTAGTTTGAAAGAGCATCAGCCCATATTGGTGTTAAATCAGGCAAACACAGATCAGCGACACTGGCTCTGGTGTGATGTATGAATTCGTCCAACCCTCTGAAAGTGATCTCTGAGGTACTTTGGGGCTCTGTTATTGTAAATATTATGAACTAAGTTGGAGCTGCATGTCTCGAGCCTTCAGAGGAAGCCATCCGAGCTGCAAATTGTTTTGCCGATATGAACCCTCGGATTCAGACCTAAAACCATCCTAACTAACTTATTGTGAGAGATCTTTAATAGTTTTTTTTCCAGCCCTTCAAGCCACAAACACATTGATTCCTAGATAGGAAACCTTGAAAGTCTACTCTCTGAAATCTGTGGGACAGATACGAAACAAACCAGTTCACACAAGTGGACACAAACTCATAACCTCCAGTTTCCTGAACAACAAACTAGCCTACAGTATCAAAAGCCTTCTGTAGATCAATTAAAAATCATTCCACATAATTTCCCAGCATCCATTTCACTTCTTATAAAATCAATTAAATACAATAGACATGAGTTAGTCAAATAAGACTTTCTAAAACCAGACTGAAAATCATATAAATAATTCATTTCATTTACATACTGATATAATTCTTCATGTACTACTTTTTCCAAAACTTTTGAAGCAACACTCGATATAGAAATGGGTTTGTAATTACCCGGGTGATTTCTGTCGCCTTTTTTGTAAATAGGTTATAAGTTTAGATTGTTTCATGTCGTTAGGCACAATACCATGCTCTAAAGATAAGTTAACAATATGAGCAGTGTAGGGTGCTATCAGGTTGGCTGCATCCTTCAAAAATATGTATTTATCAGAGGTTTTATTGCTATTTAGGCCTGACAACAAACTTAAAATTTTATCCAATGAAACAGGCTGAAAATAAAAGCTGTTTGGTATGACTCCTCGTTTTGCGTAAAAATCTTTCATGACATTTACATCTTTATTCTGTTCTAATTTCCCCTTTTAAATTCCATTTTGAAATATTTTCCTTTGTGTTTGAGTCTATAATTTACTCATACAAAGTTTCTCTGCCAATATGCCTTCACGAATGTGTATCACTCACCTGCAGCCACCGGGGCCGAGCGAGTGAAAGCCGGCCTGACATGTGTCACACTTCTCCCCCGTCACGCCACCTCGACACACACACCTGCCTTCTGCATCACACTGTAGACTCACTGAGCCTGTGAGGGACAGCGGAGGGACAGGACGGGGAGGAAAAGGAAAGAGAATGGACAGAGAAAAGACAGACAGAATAAAAAAAAGGAAAGTAGAATGAAATAGCATATGTGATGCATCTGTAAAGGTAATTGGCGCCATACAATGAACAGATCAATACATCATGAATAGTTTGACATGAAATGGAGGGAAAACTGAATGGTTTCAGTTGAAAAGAACCACTGGATAACATTGGAAGCACATTATAGCTGACATACTGCAGTTATAGATAATAGAGGAAAAAAAGAGCAGGTTTTGGACATGACAGAAAGAGAAATGGAGGTCTAATGGAGACTTATAATTTTGATCAACATAATGGACTCCAGCAGCTCTGTGCCGTCACCTTACGCTGTTTAGGTGTCCCTCTCTCTTTATCTCTGATGATGGTGTAATTACTGGGCCAAACATTTAATATCCATTCACCTAAAATGAAACTGTGTTTAATAAGCACCGAGTCTCTCTGATAACATTCAGCCAGTCAAGTGGATCAATCAACAGCGGCAGGGCCGAGTAAAGAGATGGATTTTTCTAATAGTCATTTGGGAATGTGAGGCGAGGATAAATCTGATGAGCTGTGCAAGAGATGAGATGAGCAAGATTGCATGAATTATGAATTGGAGATGATTCTACTCACAGGCAGAGTTCAGCAGACGAGAAGATGGTAAATATTAATGCTGTGTTATTAATGATTTAAATAGATTTGGACATAAAGTTGGAAACATGCAACAATTAATCTTACAAGGCCTTTTCCTCTGGCTCGTTCTTGACAAAATATGGCCCTTGTTTTGGTGTGAGGAATAATATTGGCTGGATGATAATAATTAAAATAATTATTCAGTTCGTTATACCTGAAGTGCCAGTAGCCCTTTGTTTTTACTGTATTCTTTCCTTCTTTCTTTCATTCTTCTTTCCTTTTTCTTATTAAAAATTAAAACTCCCATGAACAAAAAGTTTGGATAATTCAGTTTTAATATTATTGTAAAAATTAACAAATTAACAAAATACAAATAACATGCAGTTTGATTTATATTACCTGGTTTATATGACTTTAAAATTGTATTAAATGTCTTCGCAAATACACTGAAATATACTGTATATATAAAAATGTATAAAAGAAATCTTAGAAAAATATTGAGAATAAATGTATGATTCTAAAAAGTTCATCTTTTTCAAGTTAATTCCAGAAGATGCTGCACATTTTCACTGTTTTCAAGGCCTCATGTTAAATTGTAATTCCTTCAAAAAAAAAAAAAAAAATTATATATATATATAGATAGATAGATAGATAGATAGATATAGATATAGATATATAGGTCTTTAGTACTTTTTTTTTAGGTGGAAAATAAAAATAAATTCAACTAAAAGTTTAACTTCAAAAATGACTTTAGATCCCTTAGGCTTAAAACATGAAAAATACTTGATCTGAGTATGAATAGTCCTCATATACTTCATGTTAAACTCTGCTAAAATGAATTGTGACATGCTGGAACCTTTCTGTTTTATGACTAAATTATGAGCCTGAATCTTTTCTTTGTTGTTTGTTTGATTCGTTTCTTTGTCGTTTTCTCTTCTAATTTACCATTGCTGTTGCAGTGGCAGGGCAGGCAGGGCTCCTCGCGAGATTTCCTGTGGTGGTTCTCCCTGCAGCGCTCACAGTGGGGTCCATCTGTATTATCTCTGCAACTCACACAGCGCCCCCCACTGCCAGTGCTCCGGTACTGCTCCATGTCAAACCCACACTCGTCTGATCTTCCACTGCAGTTACACTCTGAGAAAGACAAAAGAAAAAGGCCAAAAGGTCAAATGAGGAGAGATGGGAGGAGCAAAAGAGCAGCCGCAGGGGCAGAGGAAGTGAGAGAAAGGCAAAAAAAAAAAAAANAAAAAAAAAAAAAAGGTAAAAGAGAGAGAGACGGAAATAGACAGAAGGAGAGATTATGTGTTTTGGGATTGGAATGTAATTTGGAGGCTCGTTGCTAATCTCATTTCACACAGGCCTAATGGGGAGCCAATCGGCTGTCAGGGGGCACTTAGATAACAGTAATTCATGTTTATACAAGAGCAAATTACTCAGGTGATAACACACGATCACAGCTTTCTTCACATCAAATCCCGCCTTAGCGTAGCAGTTATCCTGAGGGGGGTTTTACGTGAAATAGCCCATTTTATTAGNCCCGCCTTAGCGTAGCAGTTATCCTGAGGGGGGTTTTACGTGAAATAGCCCATTTTATTAGGAATCAAACTCTCTGTTGTGCTGGTAGTAACCGCATGAATATTCCTCCCTCTTAATAAGGAGTCTCAGCAGTGATCAACTCACAGGGAAATTAGCACCAGTTGCTTCCAAACATAAAATGGTATTAAGTACATACTTGAAATTGACAGCATTAAGTAAGTAAAAAAAAAAAACAAAACAAAAGTTGGGTTTCTTAAAGAACATGTTAATGTCTATTTCAAATTTGATATTTGTTATTTATTAATGATTTACTGTTTGAGTTTTTTAAAAATTTATTACATTGCCTTATTATGAGTAACAGATGGTTTCACGAGCCTCAGACAAGTGTTTGTGTACAGCTGTACATGAAATTATTGTATTTGCATGATGATCAAAAACACCCTATAATTTCGACATGAAGAGGTTGGTTTGGAACCAGATTATTTATGTCATGTTAACACTGACAATAATTATTACAGAAAACTGGCTCCTGGATCGTAGCTCATGCATAGCTCATGCGACCTCACAATGCAATCCTTAGTCAAAGTATTAAATGCATTTACATAAATGGCACAATAAACATCATATATTGCAAACACAGCTCTGGGTCTGGATTTGATTGTACTATAGTTTGCCCTGAAATATGATAGTTCTGGATTATTACTTGGCGATGCTGTCTGACATTCTTGAAATATTGCACATTGATCTGAACTCGTACATTTCCAAGGTTGTGAGTAGCTCTGATGAATGGAATGAAAAGATGCAGTAACCAGCAGTTTCTGCGCAGATAACAAAGGCCTGGACGCAGTGTGGATCCTTTGACAAATACTGTTTGCCCCATTATCAGACACATCCACTGAGTGACTGCAGATGTCTGTGATAATAGAGCAAAAGAATCCAACAAAGCCAGCAGTCCAAGAAGAAACTCGCTGCAGCCTGACTGGGCTTCAGAAGGCTTTGGTTGGCAACTTGAGCGCAAATTCTGCTGTGTTCTTTACGCCAGGAAACAGCGGCAAGCTAGTTTATAGTCAGGCAGGGGCAACTGTGAAGAAGAACTTGAGTTTTTACCTCCTTCAGGTGTACAAAGTCATTCTGACTCTGATAACATCCCATTAAGTGTCCAGGAGCCCAATTAAATATGTTTGGCTGTCCTCAGAAAGTTTCCAATTATCTCAAAATTGTTTTACTCAAAGTTCACAGAACTTAAGGTCACATCAATGTTTTATGTCTAAAGGTACCTCATATGTGAACCGAAGCATGAAAAATGAGTTTCATTAATTATTGTACAATGTCCTGAAATGGGCTTCAGGGCAAACTAAACATCTGCTTTCTTGTTTCTCCCAGAAAGTTGAAAAATATAGCTGCTAAAGGTTTAATTGGTTGCAGCTCTGGTTTCAGTACCTATTTCCTGTATGTGCTGTTTATGTTTAATATCTCCGCTGAAGTCTCACTTTTATGTTTGTTTGGCCTATGGAATCTGATATTCTTAGATCTCTTTTGGGCCATATGTATTAGGTATCTACCGATGGAAGTGGTGTTGCTATACATTAACAAAGGGAAATGCAAATCAAACAGTCACCACCAACGTGTAGCTAAGACGATGCAGTATGAATTGGTTATGACATACTTTCAACAGTTACTGATATAGATCCACCATAAGTCCACCATACTGATGCATGATGAATCTGCATCAGATTTCAAGGTAATGACAGTAAAAATCTGAATTTATACTATCAGAAAAGCAAAATCAGAGAGCTGTTGGGCCTTGGTGGTGTATGCTTGGTTCAGCCTGTAGTATTTGTAGTGTGCAGCATTGCCGTTTTGCCAGTAATTGTCAGTTATCATCTAAAAAAAAAAGCAATTTATAACTTTATAAGCAGCAGTTTAGCAATGCAAATGCCTTAATACAGTTTATTGAATAGATTTTCTGTTTCCTCTGTACCTGGTAGTAGAAAATCCACTCATGCTGCATGATGTACTTACAGCCAAGGTTAGTTTCTACCAGCTTAATAAGAAACTGCAGGATATAAAAAGGCTATCTTGTGCAAAAACCTCCAGAACTTTCAAACTGTGCCTGCTGATGTAAGTCAAAGCGAGATGCTTCACTTCACTACACGCTGTAACTTCACATCCTGCTCACCTGTCGTGATAACTGTGGTGATCACAGATTTATGGAGGCATTAAAAGATCAGCTTTGTTTCCTGATTTGATAATTTCAGCATCCATATGAAAGTCATGAGATTTGTAAAGAAATCTCCTCTGCTAATGCCACTTCAGCGGTTGCAATTACAGTGAGGCAGCTGCATGAGAGTCGCTGTCATCTGATGTCTGAGCCATTTGGTTTGTTTTTACATAATTGTGGAGAACTTTGTGATATCTTTGAAAAGCTATAGACTTAATCGGTTCTTTCGATGACCGAAATCAGTCGCTGCAGCTGTTTGAATATGAAAAGATCTTGGAATCTAAATAAGAGAATTCTTGAATTCTTCATATGCGAGGAATCTTCTATTTTTCGAATGAAATGTTAACTGCACATTATGCAGACAAAAATCTGCAGTTGCTAAAATGTCAATTACCTGCTACCCATCTTATAGCATCTTCTAAATGATGAAGCCCGAAGGGGATGCCCACATTACAGAAACCTTCCAGCATCACCCCTTTGCCCAATCAGCAAAGCCCCAGAGTCTTGAGGAACTGTCTGACGTTGGCACCTCTCTAGAGAACCAGGTCCAGCAGCTCTTCAGCTCCCGCTGAAGGCTTGTAAGGATTCTACTTAAATTGCATCTCCTGCCCATACAGGCATGGACATTGCTATAGAATTTGCTCTTTAGGGCTTTATCCCACAGAGATTAGCCTGGAAACACAATGAGACTTGTGTTCTGTTTCCTGCTCTCCAATTCTCCAGTGCTTTTAACAGCAAACAGTCCCTTATAGTCAAGGACAAACTCCAGTATTGAAGGATCTGAATGAAGCAATTACAATCATGGCAAATAAAGTCATAGTAATATGATGTTATGTTGTTGATCTTTTTTGAGGGGACCAAAAGGCTAAAGTAGGCTCCTTCTGTGGAAGAGGTGGTGCAGTCTTAGTACTAATATATTTTAATACTGATATACAATGGAGCCCAGAACGAGACTACAATACCTACAGGCACAATCATTTTTCATTTTTACATCTCATTTGCTGGACGAATGAGATGTCAGACTAGTAGAATGGCAGCAGTGATAAGAAACCCTCCATGACAGATCACGCCACAGACATATGTGGATGATTTTTAGTGTAACACATAAAGCAGACCTCTGCCTACTGCCTACACACACTGTGATGTTCAGCCTATTGAACTCTGTTCCAGGTTCTATCATAAAAACGTCATTCTTTGATGAGCCTCTGCAAAACAACAATTGCAAACAGAATCATGCAGATTCAGTCATGAGACAGTTGAGGGGAAAAGGAAATGATGTGGAAGGACACTGACAGGTGAAACATTTCATCAAGGCCTGAATTTATCTAGTCTCTCACAGTAAAAATCTGTCCTAACTGGCCCAAAATTCTCAATGATGCATGTTAGTCCTACTTTTAGGTTTCAGAGGAAAAACATTTAATCAGATTTCTTAATTTGGAAGGTCACCAGGAAGGTATTTTCTCCAGAATTGAGGAGGGCTCCAGAGCCGTGCTAACCTCTTAGGAATTCCTCGCAGGTGAGGAATGACAGGACAAGCATACTCAGGTAGATGAACAAACACAGAATGTGGAACATTTCATTTAAAATAACAACAAGCTTCATCAGAGATATTGATTGGAATAAAAACTTCTTCTGACTGATTTGGTCCAGGATAATTGCTTTTTCTGTAAAACTGCAACCATTCTGTGGAAAATGAGTCCTCACAATTTAAAGGACCATACCAGTGATTTTACATGTGTGAGCCCATTAAATACTTGCATCATGCATCATCTAAGTAATGACTGACACTACTGCCCATCATTTTCCAAAACATAAAACTGTATTTTAGGTTTCGTGTTATTTTTGCCAAAGCCTCTAATCTTTCTAAATCAAATGTTCAGGTTACACACCCATCTTAAAATTCAGTGTTTCCCCTGCTAACACTTATGCATGATTGTAGAACGTGCGGCCGTTTTGATTTTTCTGTAATGGGACTATATTCCCTGGCGGCGACATACATTTTCTTCCATGTAGCTCCATGTTTGATTGGTTAAATTAAGTAACTATAACAAAAAAATCAATCGGTCATGTTTTCTGTGATGGATTACTTATCTTAAGCAAGTTTCAAGTCTCTACAAGTTGATTTTTATAACATGTAATGAACTGAAACCAGTGCCTGTCTGGAAGGTAGGAAAAACAATTGTAATATGTACCACTCCAGCTGTATGTTTTGGAAAATGATTGCCAGTAAAGTAATGTGTATGCAGGTTGTATTTATTGGGCTCAATTATGCAAAATCACCAGAATGGTTCTTTTAAGCTTAATTAAAAACAAGGAAAATATAGTGACAACAGCAATTATTTGGACGTAACAACTGTAACTGCATTTATTGAATCTCAAAGCTATAATAATATCCTTATTCAACATTCTTCTTGGAACTAAACATGATTAAAAGAAATACTCAAAACAAATTGGTTGGCACAGTCATGCCTGGAGCTAGACATCAGACCAACATCACCTACTGCAGCCAAGGCTGCTCACATCTAACAGGATTTCTGATGTAGTAAACAAAAATAAACAGGCATACTGGGTAAACAACTTAAAATGCAGCACTTGAACTCAACTGTTGGAAAACCGGTTTTAAAAGTAGATGAAATGAAGGCTACATGTCATTTAATATTCTAACTTTACTTTCTGTATATTCACCTGCAGCATTACTTTATCCAGAGTGAGTTAGTGCTTTGAATGTGTTAATTGAACACAGGAACTGCTAAGAGAAACTATTACCAGGAGTTCTTTTTTACACTTTTGAGTGCCATAAATAGGCGTTATTCACACAGAAGTGAAAACTACGTCTTGAGACTGTGTGTGTGTCTGTGGAAAGCTTCAATATGAATTCTCAACTCCTTAACTGAGGTGTTAAATGACCATACCACCCATTTTGCATGTTTGAGCCTAATATATTCAATTTTCATACATGTTATGTTACTGACAATCATTTCCCAAAGCATACTACTGGAACGGTGAATTAAAAATGTTTTTCCTACCTTCCAGACTTCCATTGGTTTCAGTTCATTCTGGTACACTATTAAAATCAAGTTGCTGATGCTTGAAACGTTCTTGGGATAGGTAATCCATCATCGCGAACTAGATGTGTATTCAGGTTTTTTCGAAGTTTTGTAATTTTAGTCTTTAAGCGCAATAAAAAGCCTGGAGTGAATGTATGCTTCCACCGGGGAATATAGTCCCAAAAGAAGACCTGTGTTTATGGAAAAACCGTGACTTCATAATTTTGCGTAACTATTAGCAGGCGAAACATAGATTTTTAAGGTGGGTGTATCGCTTGAATATTTGGTTTTGAAAGATTAGAAGATTTTGCAAAATATCAGGAAAGCTGAAATACGGTTTTATCCTTTGAAAAATGATTGTCAGTAACCNAGATTTTGCAAAATATCAGGAAAGCTGAAATACGGTTTTATCCTTTGAAAAATGATTGTCAGTAACCTTATGTGTATGAAAATTGAATTTATTAGGCTCAAACATGCAAAACGGATGGTATGGTCCTTTAAGAGGTGTAACACCACTTGATGTTTCTGCAGTTGTAGTTTAAGGTAACTGGACTTGCTGTTTAGTCTTTAAATTTCACGATTCATCTAATAGCTTCTTTAAATGTGAGTCAGTCAGTATGTTTACATGCACACAATGCTCAGATTTTTGTCTGTGATTGTATTGCAATTAGGGCTGGGCGATAAATCAGTTTAATGTTTTGGCATGATGTGTAAAATGGCTGAATCACCAAATAGAGATTCTTTAAAAAAATAAATAAATAACACCGCGTATCGAACTATTTTTAAGGGAAATGCGACGGCAGGTTGCTCCCTGTCAAACAAGCCCGTCCATCACATTCCTTGATACCACGCCCACGAAGCTTTCAGCAGGTCAGACGTGCTGTCAAGATGCCAAGAAACACTTTGACAGAAGATGAGCTCGTTTCTAAGAAAGGAAATGTCATGTCAGTCATTTGGAAGTGTTTGGTTTTGCGCTTCATGACGTCGAGCAAACCAAACGTGGTCTGTAAAGTTTGTAGGAGCTGCAGCTACTAACAGTAGTAGCACTACAAATGTATTTCAGCAGCTGTGACAGAAACATGCAGCTGAGTTGCAGCAATGCAACAGCGAGACGCAGATGCTGCAGTCACAAAGCACAGCAAAAAGCAAATGATGTTAGCTGCATCATTTTCTAGTGTCATCACATATGATGAGAGCGTCTTCATGGGCAGGAATATAACATGCCACAGAGCCTCGAGCCAGAGGCAGCAGACAGGCTCGTGTTCCTCACAAGGAACCTGTAAATTGCTATATATTTTGCAAGTTTCTTTATTATTATTCTTTTTTAGAAAGCCCTACAATTGTATTTAAAAGTATCATTATTTGTTTATATTATTGTAATAAAAAAATACTTATTTGAATTACCATATATATTATGATTATTATTATATGTAGTTTAGAGGAAAACAAGAACAATCGAGCTTAAAATCGAGAATCGTCCATAAGTTTAGTGAAAAAAAAAAACAAGATTTTATTTTTAGGCCCTTATCGGTTTTGCCCTTATCGGTACGTTAAATATGACACTGTGATTTATGCCCCAACGTATTTCCATCATAAATGGAAACACAGTATGATGACAAGCTGCATCCGGATATAAGTTGAAAGTAACGTAAAAATCGAAAATGTCAGATATTTCAACATCAGACGAGCTGGATGGGAATGAAGAAGACTTATATCAATAAACCTTTAAAACTGATTCAATTTCAGAATAAAACAGAGGAAAATGAAAAAATAATCATGTAAAATGTTATTTAGCGTATGATCATTCTTCAAATTTATATTTTTCCCCCCTATATTTCTAAAACAGTTGCAAATTATACATGAGGAATACAGACAAAATATAGAAGAGGAAATCAAGCGCACCTCTGTGTTTATCATATTTCACAGCAGGAATACCAGAAGGCTTAGATGATACATATCTGACACATCTGTTATGAATTCTACGACTGATAATAAGAAAGCGATGGCAGTCTCTTATCTGTAACCGACAGGCTTCAGCCTTAAATCAGTGGAAAAAAAGGTTTAAAGGTTCTACATCATAGAACAGCCTCGGGATAAACAGATGACAACATCAAAAAAAACAACAAAAATCAAGACGCCCTACAACAACCTGCTCAGGCAGTAAACAATTTCAGTCTCAGAGGGGGAGAATCTTGATGAGAATGACATCCTATTTTGACCCTACCTTGTTGTCACATGCACACCAAAAGCATCGCCGCTTTCTCTGACGCACACGCCACACGCTTATTTTATAGCTACGCGTGCAGCTGCCAAGAAGAAAAACAATCAGAGCCCCAACATCAAATTTTGAAAAACAGCCTCAATTGATAGTGAAATTAACCGGTAATAACACTCGACACATTCATATAAAACTGACAAGCTCATGTAAAAAGTCCAAACACTTCCATTTACCACCTGCTAGCATGAACACGGTAACAGTAGCATAGGAGCTGAAATCATTTGGTACTTTACCCAGAGTACTTACTCTGAAGTGTATAAATTAGGCTGTTTGAGAGATTTTTTTTTTTTAAACTAAGCTTTTATCTAGTAAGAATACTGGAATTAATGATCAAATATACAGTTCAATATAATCACGTCAAATAGGCATTAGAAGCTTTTCGTTCTGATTCTGTTTCATCCATCCATTTATTTGGACATGAAACTCAGTCAAACATAAAATGTAATGTGGCAGATTTTGTGGTAGATTCTTCTTATTTTCTGGAACCTATTTGATTTCATTTGGTGTCTTTAATTCATATGAGGGAGGACTGGGCCTAACTGGCAAAATTAAAGGAGTTTCTTTATCCTGCTTGAATTAGCCTGACTGGAAAATGGTGTGACACATTTTAATTGATATAGGCTTAATCATGCAAGGCCAAGATTAGCACTAGCCTAGCTTTGCATAAGTGCACACATGAATGCATGATGGCTGCTATGCATATCCTGCGTTCATTCAAAGCACTGTTTGTGCACATCCTTAAGAAGTAACACTACACTTCCACAAAATGCACAAACTACAAATTCACAGGGGCAATAATGTCAGATTTTGTAAAGGGACACCAGCAGCGAAGCCACAGTGACAACCAGAAAACTGGTGGAAAGTTTCAGGCAAAAGCTGATTGAGCAGGACACGCATGATGCAGATTGATATGACGTCTCAGCACACAGCGACAGACACGGCTGGCAGAGTAGTCGGTGTGAAATCTCCCTCGATTTTCACCATCTTTTTTTTNTTTTTTTTTTTTTGTTACTCTGAGCAAAACAGGAAGTAGTTTTTAAGGTGTTCTAGTGCTGACCAGAGATGCTGTTTCAGCCCTTACATCGCCCCCTAGTGGATATAATATTTAAGCCTCCAGGCTGGCTGGAAGTATGTAAGGCTAATATGTGAGCAGAAGTGCTCATGTAGCAACACTTAGAGTTCCCTGTAGTGTTTTTTTTTTTTTTTTTTTTTTCAGGCCGTATTAATCTACTATGTGTAATGAAACACAAGGATAAATATTGTACATTATGTACTGCAGTCAGCTCTTAAGGGTGAGCACGTGATATTGGGCTGCAAGTTAATTATTTGGCATACAAAACTGAAATCAACTGTGCGTAGATGCCAGTATTCACAGTGGAGTTTACATAATTATACATCAATCAGTTGTTCTCCATACTAAAACATTGTTTTTGTAAAATGTTTTTAGCTTGAAAGAAGATGTACTTATTGATGGAATGCTATTTGCTTTACTTATCAGATTTGCTGGAAATAATGTTGCTTCTGTCGGCGATGATAGCAGCCATTCTAAATAATTACACTCCACGTGTTTTGACTTACCGCCACCTTTTAAAGCCTCTTTTCACGTCAGTCATCAGAGTTGATGTTGGGAATTTAGCATGGCCTCAAATTTGCATCGGTACATGGATAATATTTCAGTCTGTACGTGTGATGTCAACTGCGGTCAATGTGTCATGCTTAAGTATCCATAAAATATTTTGAAGAAATTTGCAATAAACTGTGTACTATTACATTACAACCATATGCCAATGAATATATTATCATTTTGATTACAGTATATCCACAATGTGAGAAGATAAATAGCTATAAATAAATTTTTTTAATGGAGAAGTGACATCAGTGCAGGTTACCATGATGGAATATAAATGTGGAAGTGACAGTCTGTGTTTATGTGTGTAACAGTTGGTATATAATTATACAGCAGATTGTCTTGCATTGTGAAATGCAGCCTCAAGAGGGCACAAGCCAGTGTCCTCCTTGTGCCGGTCCCAAGCCCGAATAAATGC
>VXCM01001082.1:0-31371 GCA_014773175.1 Lucifuga dentata
GTCGGATGCCCTTCCTGACACAACCCTCTGCATTTATTTGGGCTTGGGACCGGCACAAGGAGGACAATGGCTTGTGCCCTCTTGAGGCTGCGTTTAGCTTGAAAAATTAAAAAGAAATTAAAAAGAATTAAAAAGAAAAATTAGCATAAAAGCTAAAAATTCTTAGCTTATTTGTGCATGGTTATTTCCAGGCTATGCTTGATAGACTAGCCAATCTGAGTTCTGGGTTAAACATTCAGTGATCCGCGATTCGTCAATTCAGCCCTCAAGTCATGTTTTATGAATCAGATAACCCACCACACTGTTTCTGCTTAGCGATTCAATGTTTCACTCTTTCAGTTTTGGGAGTTCCATTGATTCCATTGATTCCAACTCCCTGAAGTAACCGGTCACATTTCCGAGTCACAGTTAAATCAGTGAACCACTGTCTCAGGTTTGATGCAGAGTCAATCTGTGTGTAGGATGTGGCAGATGATCATTACATGCATTACATAAAAAAGGCTGTGCTATCACGGTTGGAGGGGTGCTGTTAAAAAAAAAAAAAAAAGNTAAAAAAAAAAAAAAAAGTGATATAAATGTATTTAATCTCTTTCATTTCAAAATGAAACCAGAAGTAACCAACAGTAAATGCGTTTGCGGTTGTGAGTTGGCTCAGTGCAAACACGTAAACACTCAGCTCTTACAATAGGCGAACCAGTATGAAAGCAACCACAAATCCAGGAAGCTGCTGGTTTCTTTTACCGTATATACATGAGTATAATTTGAGTTTTTATTAACAAATTTCACAAAGAAAATTGGGGGGTCAGCTTATACACAAGAAATTCAAATTTGATCCCAGAAAAGGAAATTTCCAGGGGTGGAAATACTAACCCTTACCACTATCCATGGAAAATAGTGTAAATCATACCTTAGAATGAGATATTTCCTGACTAAACATCTTGCGGCAGCCATTTGCAGCGCCCAGTAAGCGCTGTTGTGATTGCTGAAAGACCAAAGAATGGGCCAATCAGAGACGACTTTATAACAGTGCTGTTTCATATACCAGTACAGTTGTTTGGTAGTCTCATTCAACATCATGTTTTGTGCTTGATTAGCAAGAAGCTTGAGATAAGATACAACACAGAATGGAAACTACACAACTCAGAAGAGGAAAAGAGCATCAAGGACTGGAATGAACTGTTTGGCAATTCGGACAAGGAAGAGGAGTCCAGAAAAGTTATGTCAGCTAATGTCAGTTACAGAATCAGCTGCTGAAATAAATACCATGTTTACTGGTATGTGGATTATTTTCAGAAAATCACAGGAATACTGTGACAATACCCAGAAAAAAACAGGTAATTTGCTAAACAAATAAATTGATGGAACAACATCAGGGGGTTGGTATATATATATATATATGGGTTTCTTTAAAAATCTAGATTTGCAGGTCAAAATCAGGCTTATACACAAGATCAGCTCATACTCGAGTGTATGCGGTAGTTTCAATATGGTATGAAAATCAAATGAGACTTGAAACTTGCTTGTTATTACTGTATGTCAATATTATGTCATTGTCAAGTGTTGCTTGTTGTGATCAGGTGGGAAGGCAAAATGATGCACTGTCATCATAATCCCTGTGGGTTTTTCTCCAGAAATATGGATGCTCTTTTTGTTTTATAACAGTACTTTATAACTACACTGAGTGTTTCAGCAGTTCCTTGTGGCAGTAACTCATATCCACATCTCTCTGAAGCTGATACTCTTAATCTATGAAGCACCTATGATTAAATGCCTGTTTTACAACTTGCAATATTGCGTACGGAATGAATGACTTACTTCTAATTTACGAGTTACTATGATCAGCCGTGCGTAATCATAATTCTCCATTAAACAGGTCTACACTGTATTAAGGGAGATTATTTTATTCGGAGAAATGAGAGGCATCCACTGCAATGGCGCTGATAATATTCAAATGGATGAGTTTATTTTTCAAGGGATTATGGTTGGAAAAAAGTTTTTTCATTCTCATTGTTGGGTGAGGCCATATAAATTGAAAAGCCAGACAATCTGCTTCCAGTATATAGTTTATACATATAATCCAAGATGTATTTGTTGGTGTTTAGAGTGCTGGTGTTCGCTATGGGAGTTGTTACAGCAACTTTATACTCACTGTCCATGATGATTTGTGTGTGATTATAGGCCAAAAAACTGATCTTGTCACTTTGAGCTCCGTTCCTGCCACACATACACACACACACACACACACACACACACACACACACACACACACTGATTTGCTGTCCCTGAATGATGGTCCACACCCACTGAGTTGTAATTCATCCAGTATGCATGAGACACTACTTTTCTCAGCTCTGATCTGTGGAGGAGAGAGTACCGGCCAGCTTTCCTGATCACCACCACCGTTAATCTTTTTTCAATACATTTTTTCACTTGAAAGCTTTTTTTTATGCCACTAATAATTTTGTAATAACCACATTCCAATTTCTCCTGAATGGTGTAAATCCTGCTTTATAAATGATGGAACAGAGCTGGATTTATAGCCTTGATTCTGCATAAACAAAGCAAATATTGTCAATTTATGTGCCTTTGGTCTTGACCTTAATTGTGTACTGATATTTGAATTTAAATTTAGGGTGGCATGGTGACTTGGTGGTTAGCAGTATCACCTCATAGCAAGAAGGTCCTGGGTTTGAATCTGACTGGGGTCTTTGTGTGGAGTTCATATGTACAGTATTTGTATGTGTATTTATGTGTGCAAAAATATGACCTATATTTCCTATGCAACACACAGAGGCAAAGTCATTCATGCTCACATTCACACCTATAGGAAATGTGAGCATGAATGACTTTGCCTCTGTGTGTTGCATTTACATCTGTATGGATTGTATTTACACCTGACTAGTTATGACTGAGTACAACAGATGGTACACACACTACAGTTTGAGAACCACTGCTGTAACTCATGAATCTGAAATGTAAACTCACCCAACAGACAGAGGGCTCTTTGGTTTGATCAGTGTGAAATGTGGATGCACAGTTTTTGGTGGCTTGAACAGTGATTTTGTGGTCAGTGGGGCACAGTGCAAATGCACATGGAAACAGTTGGTGTGTGTTAAGGGATTAAATTCTGTTAAATTCTGACATGTAAAATTGCCACTTTTCCTTTCTGTTTAAAGCACTCTGATCTGTGTCACAGTGTTCTGACAGTTTAATGATGGAGGGAACAGATTTACCACAAAAACATGTCCCAGGAGAAATCTGATGTCTTTGTGCGGGTGGCACACATCCCCCCAAGTGAGAACAGCCCAATAAATGAAATTAGCTCGGGAGGAGAGAACGCATTTGCATACCGTATTGCAATGGTTCAGCATAGGACACGGTTCAGTGTTATTGGGCAAACAGCCAGACATAATTGAAAGGATAAAGTTGTAAAAAAAAAAAAAAAATGTTACATTTTGTTTTTCCTTGCTTAAATGCATTTTCTTAAAGTCCACAAAAAAGTTTAATCCGTTTATCCACATGCTGCCTGGTAAATCCGGAGAGATGGAACGGCACTTGGCTGCACATTTTGTCTTGACCTGATCTGGAAAAGTGCAAATTCCTGTAAACTGAACTGTGTTACTTGATTCTTAATGGCACATCTGCTTCTGCACCTCTCCTCTCCTCTTCCATGTAGGCACAATCAAGATGACTAAGTCCCTAAAATACCACATAGGTGCAGGAAAGAAAGACATGTACCTGAGCAGAATGTCACCATGCACCATGAGCTGACACAACAGCTGCCTGGACTGCCAAAGTAAAACAGTTAAACTGCCAGAGTAAAAAAGTTCCACTTGGTTGACATTTTGAAGTATTTATAGGCCAACATAAATAAGAGATTTTTATCAGAATCTATGATGGGAGGAATTTATTCAAATAGAAGACTTGACAATGGTGTTAAAGGACCATAACGGCAATTGTGCATGTTTAAGCTTAGTATATTCAATCCGCATACATGTTACATTACTGACAATTTCCAGAACATAAGATCATGTTTTAGTTTTCCTGTTATTTTGCCAAATCTGGAATCTTTCTATGGATGGATGGATAGATTTTAAGGTGGATATACTGTATCCACCTTAAAATTCAATGTTTCACCTGCTAATAGTTATGCATGATTACAGAAGGCACAGTCATTTTAATTTTTTGGTAAAAGCCATCTTCTCCTGGGACTATATTCCCTGGCAGAAACATACATTGTCTTCTGTGCACCTCTGGCTTAGATCAGTTAAATAAGGTTACTTTGACAAAAAAAAAAAAAAAAAAANAAAAAAAAAAAAAAAAAAAAAACCTAATAGACATAGTTTTCACTGCGATGAATTACATATCTCAAGTGTGTTTCACATCTCTACAAGTTGAATTTTAATAGCGTTCTGGAATGAACTGAAGCCAGTGGCAGTCTGGAAGGTAGGAACAAAAATTCTAAAATTTCCTGCTCAAGTAGCATATTTGGGGAAATGGTTGTCAGTAATGTGATATCTATGTGGCTTGTATATATTGGGCTCAAACATGCACAATCACCTGTATGGTCCTTTAATGTTAGATTTCCTATCTTGTGAATTTAGCAATACCCCGTGAAGCTGGTAGATGAATCAGAATGCAGCATCCCATCTTCCCTCAGCCAAAGCAACGCAGAACAGGCAAGGCCAGTATGAGTCCAGCTCATCTGTGCGGGCACTTATCCAGCGTTCCATCTCACACCGTCCCTAACGAATTACAACTGACCTTTCATAGCTCCAACATCTGCCGGCTGCTCGCTACTGTGACCTCCCTTTCATCTCTGCATCACTTCCCTCCCACTGTTTCATCAGGTTCGTCTATTTATTTCCTCACCCTCTAGCTTCCAGTTACACTCGGCTTGCTTCACTGATTTGCCACCGGCTAGTCATAGCAAGGCAGACGGTAAACAGTCTTGATAGGTGTGAGAAGCTGCACAGCAAATTCAGCAGAGTCAAAATAACTCTGTAAGAGTTAATCTCAACACTTTCAAAGTGTCTCATGGGGTCCACTCCCAAAAGTGTTATTTCAACACTTTTCAAAGTGTTAGCATTTTAACACTATAATGGAGTAAATATTAACTCTGTGCAGAGTTGAAATTTAACACTGCTCGACACTACAAAGTGTTAAATATTCTCAACACCAGTGTCAGGAGTTAAAACTGAACTCTTTTAAAGTGTGACATATTTTCAACACTAGTGTAAGGTGTTAAAAATTAACTCTTTTATTGTGTAATTTTTTAACTACTTAAGAGTTACCCTCTAATTAGCATATTGTGTGTAAATATAGTACAATACAATTTAATGTATGTTAAAAAATGACAGACCTATCCTGTTTGCTTCAATCCACATTTTTATTTCAGAAAATCTTAATTAATTACTGACTATAATGCTGTCCAACACTAGTCTCTCCTCTTCATCATCAGCATGATGAAGAGGAGAAGAACACTTCTCCCTGAACAAAGTGGAATTACTTTGCTCAATAAGAAGCATTTCTCAGTTAAAGCTTATTAAAGCTTCAACAACAAAACAGCAATATAACAGTTAATAGTAAGCAGAATGCAGCAGGGATATCATAACAAGAACACACACTCTCTCTGATGGTGACACACCAAAAAGTAGAATGCATTCAAATGTAACTCAAACTGTTACAGCTGCAACAAATAAACTTATACAAAGCTGTAACATTCACAAAAAGGATGATAACAGATATTTACAACAGAACTAGAACTCAGAGCATGTAACACTGCTGCAAGCATGCTGGGAGAATCAGAGCAGCTCAATCCACCGTCGCTACAGTGTGTTTACTGCAGACTTTGCATGTCGCCTTTAACAGCAACTTTTAACTTCTCATGTTGGGCCTTTTAGAGCCTTTGTGTGAAAAACAATAACCTCATTCTAACTCCGTCCAGGAGTATCACCTGCTAGCATGAACTCTTTGATAGCATGGCTGCTATTCATAAAGAGAGTGTGGAAAACTTGGATATGATCAAAAACAGTCAAATTTAAGGAAATTAACATTTAAATGTTTACCTAAAAATGAATTTTGAAGTTAGCCATTGTTGTTGTGACTGCATGTTATGCTCAAACTAATGAAGCAGGAAAAAACTCCCAACACCCTCAGAGTTGAAAGCCAGTGTCAAAAACTTCCAGATCATCAAATCAGCACCATCAGTGTTGATTTGACAAAAATGGCTTCAACACCCAATTTTGACACCAACTATTTAGTTGACCGGGTGTCAAAAGAGGCAAATTACACCAAATCCATAGTTAGATTAACTCCAGACATAGTTGGATTGGCACTCTTTTCATCAACACCAGAATTTTAACTCTGCTGAATTTGCTGTGTGGCTGTCTTCCTGCTAATTTGATTGTCATCTCAAGAAGCGTCGCATTGTTTTCTTCTAAGTTCCACATGCACTTTTCTCTTTCATCAAAGTGAAAATAGTGTTTCTATAATGAGCTTGTGGTGCTGTGCAGAGAGAGCCTAGTCTTAACATTAACATCAGCGGCTCTGATCAGCTGATGATTGATCTGAATGGAGAACCCCCTGTTGGTTTATGATTGTGATGCCTCTCCTTGTCTAATTACACTAGATAGAAATTAATATTTTTCTCAGCATCTAATTTAGAAAAGACTCAACGTCTTGCAATTACAGCTGCGTATCTGACAGTATAATTCATTAGCTTAACGTACTGATCACTAAGTAGAGGGACAGGTTAATTCAGTGAGCAATGGTTGCTCTTTGGGAAGCTTTGGTTGATGCTCAGAGGGCCTGAGCGATGCTAACAGTGAGGAACATGGACGGGGTGCTTCTCTCGAGGAAGTGATGAAGAAATCATCCTGTTTTTACTTTTCAGACATGTTGCAGACATTGTTATTCATAATTTTACATTTTTTTTGTGTGTGTGTAAAAGAGTTAATTGATAAGTTCTGAGCAAAGCATAGAAAGAACTCTGAAAGATCTCTGCAGTTATTGTATTTTTCTGCATAATCTACCCAAATTAAGGCACATTTGCCAAGAATGCTGGAGGCATTTTATCCCATTTTCATCCAGTCCAGAGTCCAAAAAAATTCTCCACAGCTGATATGACATCATCATCTGAGGCAAAATGAGTTCCAGCTAAAACCTTTTTCATGTTTTGGATGTTGGGAAATTCTGTGGGGGCCAAATCGGGTGAGTAGGGTGGTGGGTGCTGAACTAGTTCAAAGCCACAATGATGTGTAGCCTTCAGCAAGTAAATATGCACTAACAGCAGAGCCTTGACTATCCTGGAACTTTGCAGTTACCATCATTTAGCTCAAATGAATGCAGTCGATGTGGAAAAACACTTATAGAGCAACTTCACACCAAATCCACTTTCTTGAGTGATAAACTTATATGTGAAGCCACTTAATAATGCTAGTTGATTCTGGTGCTAATTGGAGTGTTCATTTGTAAAATCCATGCTTTCCCTTTTTACACAGAAAATCACAGTGGTGCTGCCCTCCATATCGCAAAATGAGGCAAGACAGTCTGTGATGTTGCTGTTTGCTCCACGCTCGTATACATCTATGTCAGTGTCACCTTGGTCACGCCTCTTTATCACGGCATATAAAATGTTCTCATGTGTGAAGGAAGGAGGCGTGGTCAAGCGAAAACAGGGTGGTTAAGTTACTCTTTAAGGGATTCCATTACTTTCATGAAAAACTATTAAAGATCTTACTTGCTTCCTTGTGTGTAAGGGGTTCGGAACTTATCAATCAACTATTGCGCACTGCCGTGCTGGTAAAATAAACCTCATTACTGACATTTCAAACAAACAAAGTAAAGACACAAGGGTCAGAGGTCACTTCCTGATAATGGATGGAACTAAATGCTCCTTGGTGTCCAGCATGATCATGCATACTGTAATTGAGACATGTTAGGTAAACAAATACTATTTATTTGTTTGTTTTCTATATTTGTTCATGGCAGCTGGAGCTTCTGCAGTATAGAGAAAATTCCTGACGGAGTGCTAGTCCTTTACATGGTGACACAGACACAGACAGAAAATCACCATATTGATGCAAATGCAGACAATTCACAATCTCCACCAGCTCTTTGCTCAGTGGGAGGTGAACATGCCACACTGCGATTGACCTTTGGTTCTTATCGCCGTGTAAAATTAAAGCTGTGATAATTTCATTCTCCGATTGCTGCTTTGTCTCCTTCTGCCGCTGCTGCTGTTGTTGTTGATGTTCCTGCTGAGGTGTCTGCATTTTAAACAGAATTTAGGCCAATTAATGATTCATTTCCAGCATCTGTATGCCCTCGCTAAAACAGATAGTGGGCCCAAGGCTGACTCAAGCTGATCGAGCTCTTAAATCCCCTCATGTGTTTTCTTTGTCCTGAATTTGACCAGTCTCGGTTCAGCAAACATTTTGATTCCAAGACTGAGGAGGAGGCCAGCGTTACTGATTAATTTATTGGTTTTCATCCCAAGATGTTTTTCTGTAGATGCTTCCAGCTGTGACACGTTTTATTCTCATTGCATCAATCTAGTCTATGCTTTCTAGGTAGAATGCAGCGGTGCAACAACTTTCAGCCTCTGGGTAGGTCATGCAGTAACTGCATGTCAATGTGATGTCATTTCCTGGAAAGAGGCTATTACACAATAAAGATGAAAGGAAAGTCTGAAATGTGCACGACATTCTGCTTTAATGCCTGATATACAGTAATTTAAAAAGAGTAAAAGAATCATGCACAATTGGTCAATATAACACCAATAATGTGGGCTCAAGTTACAAGTTTAATGACTTGAGACTCAACTTGACATAAAGCCTCCATGATTTGTGTAAATTGACTTAACTAATCAATACCTTGGCATTGCATCTGGTACAAAGTGCATTATGAGTTGTTTAGCACTTGAAACTCAAAGTTTAGGACTTGGACTTGCCAGTATTGATTCATGACTGCCTGTCTTGACTTGGAACTTGAGTGCTTAGACTTTCAAAACAGTTGGACCCATGTCTGCAAAATGAGCATGCTAAAGATACTAAAGTAATTGCTCATACGTATTGTTTACTGTTCCTGTAGCTCTGGCAAAAAACAGTGTGTAGGAACTGGCTGCAACTCCCAGAGCTCATCATTTATTTACGCATCATGATGGAATAATGTGGGGTATATCTTCTGTATATAACATCCAATATACTTACTGCGTTAAATGAAGACAGAGGCGTTTTTTTTTTTTTTTTTTNTTTTTTTTTTTTTTTTTGCGTTTGCACCAAATGTCAAAGTCACGTGGGTGTATCTGCAAACAGGATTGTTGTCATCTTAGGAAATGATAGTTGTTACACAATATTGTTAAAAAAAAAAAATCACTTAAATGCTTCTGCAGACTGTTGCATCACATACAGGATACAATAAAACAATCCATAGTCATCTTTCATAATGCTATAGCTGTGTGCTTTCATGATATTTGTGGAGACAACAGCGGTAGACAACAGCGAGATGATGGCACACATAAAAAGAACCAATCAGAAAAAAGCTACATTATAGATATGAGTAAGACTATATACATGATGCATATATGAATAATAATGAGTAATGTGCAGAATATGCCATATGTAGGGTCAAGTAAAGGATAATACCATATATTTTAAGGTACAGTACAGTATCAATCAATCAATCAATCAATCAATTTATTTAAAGTGCAAAATCACCATGCATCATGGTCCCGATACACTTTACAGTAAAGGTAAAAAGTAGAGACATTAAAAAGATCATCAAAGCAAAGTTACAGTAAAAACAAGAACATTAAACAGTAAGTAAATAGTTCAGTAAAACAAATAGTACAGTAATAAATCTATAGTAAATACAGTAGTGGAGTGATACATTATCCTGAACATAGTAATAAAGAAGCTTGCAGTTTTGATGCAGCAGCTGCAATGAGACTCATGAGGGCATATCTATGATGGCGTGATATACATAATAATAAAGTGCCTATACTGTAATAAACAAGCAATTTCACTTAGTTATTTTATGAGTCAGCCGCAGTGGTATTTATAAAAAACAGATAATTGGCTCAGAAAACTGAAGATAGTGTAATAGTCCAGAGCCCACCTTCTAGATTGCAGGGAATTTTTACAATAGGGAGGATAACAAACAACAGCGAAAGCATAATAGTAATAGCATATGAAATATTGATATATTAGATACAGTATAATAGGGTAAAATACTATGTGGACTGCAAACCTATAATTTTGTTATAAAAACAAACATGGGTATTTTTTTTACACTGAGCATGTTACGCTTCATCTGTTCAACTATATGAGCTCTGAGGAGATTTGACATTCAAATGTGATTGGAAACATACAGTATGTGTGCACAATTTTTTGAATGAATAAATTATTTATTGATTCATTGATTTAATATTTTTTATAAAAGTCTGTAAGGGAGTAGGGTGATATGTATTTGATTAACTCCTACCCCTTCCTATGCATACAATAAATTTCATATCAATATTATTGTTATTTATTAACATAATACATATGTACTGTACACATACATATATATAGATACATACTTATGTATGCTTATGTTTTATACAGTAAAAGCTTTTCTATACATCCATTGCTCCAAACAAGCATTTATTCACATGCTCATTTGCATATGTGCTGATTTACATTCATATACATACACACACATGTCAACATACACAAATATCAAAATGAATACAATCTTAAATAGAATAAAGTATGTCTTGAGAGAAATAAGGCCTCTTTTTTAATCCATATTCTTATATCTCCAATATCAAATAATTATTCATACAGATTGATTTAGAGTTGCACTTTGTGTAAGCTCTACGTCCACAAAAAAAAAAAAAAAAAAAAAAAATTATTTTGGTTTGTGGGAACACAAACCAAAATAAACCTACTCTTCAGGTTGGTACAAGAAAATTGTATAAACAAAATAATAATACAACAATAGTATTGTATAAAAAATTAAAAGTATTCTTAATTCATAACACCAGCATTTGAGAACTTTTTTTATTTTATTTTATTTTTTTATTTTTTTACATGTTGCAGAGAAGTGGATTGTTCTTTGTTTTGTACATTATTTATGTTACTTTGTACATTAAATTCCACCCAGTCAACAAACTTTAAGGCATAGCCATGTTTTGAAAAAGATGTTGGAGTGCTCACGGGGCCCTACATTATTTATTATTCTAATAGCTCTTTTATATGTGAAATTCTGCAAACCACAATAAACTTTCTCTATTAGATTCAAATGTTACTTTCTACTGCTCGTTTGGAATGTGTTCAGAATGCACAAGTTGGAGAGTTTGTTTTTCTAACATCTAGTAACATTTGTCGTGCTGCTGCTAATGGAGAAGTTTCTGAAGTAAATGAGGATGAGCTGAGCTTCCATATATGAAACGAGAACCTAATGGAAGCCAGGCTGAATTAGAAATTGAAAGTAGATATAGCTCAGCTGTGTCAAATAAAAGCTTTTTTTTTTTTTTTTTTTTTTTTGTTTTTTGTTAGCTGAATCACTTTTTTCTCCACACAAGCTCCAAGTTTAATCATATATTTTTAATTTCCTGGAAAACACTCCTTCAGCAAGTTTTCTAATTAATATTTAATTGTTGTCCAATATAATTTTGGCTTTATGGCAGAACCTTTAGGCACACTTTCATCCTTTGCAGATGGTTGATATTAAATGGTTCTCTGACTCATTGCTTGCAAAGTACACAACATCTGTCACCAAGTCAAGTGCTTGAGGTAATGAAATATTGATTGAACGATTAAAGTATGAAATGAGATTATTGTTTATTTGCCCCATTACATCTTGGTTGGTTGCCTTAACTCCCCACTGCCCTACAAACTGAGATTGTCTGACCGTGACAACGAAAATCTGATTGCTTTTGGGTAAATGGTAAATCACAGAGAAGTAGTTTTTCAACCAAATTCATTTTTCAGCACTCGCCAAACGTAACGCCGCAGGTGAAAGAAATGCAGGAGTTAGAAGTTGCACAGTTTGCATAAAAAAATAAAAAAAACATTTTCCCTGACTTGCATCTCAAGTTGAAGGGATGCAGCAGCAGCAACACAACATTTTTTTTTTCGCTGAAGGCTGTCAAAATGGTCAGTGCTGCGTGTTGATTTCATGGTACAGTTCAATAACTGCGTGTGTGTTTTTCCTCTTTCTCCTCCACAGATGAAGTCAACAGAGGTGGACCAAGGGCTTTTTACAGACAGCTACTGCAAAGTGTGCAGCGCTCAGCTCATCTCTGAGTCCCAGAGGGTCGCCCATTATGAGGTGAAGATGCCCCCCTTGCATTACCTCACACGACTTTCAGCCAGTGATACAATACATCTAGAGGTGTTAATGAAAGGGTCATGCTGTTTTGGCTTTGCTGTCAGCCCTTAGAGAGACACTCGGCTGATCTTTACACCTGAGCTCTGCAGTTTGCATATTGTCAATAAACACATAACACCTGAGGTTACCCAGCGATTTCCAGTTTTCCTCAGTACAGGTCTAACATTGGAAATGAAGCAGAGACAATGATGGATAGTGATTGGCTGTAGTTACCTCTAGCTCTGACTTGAAGTACTTATGGTGTGCAGTAGCACATGGAAATGAAAGGTGCCAGTAAAGGACCATACCAACCACTGTGCATGTTTGAGCCTAATAGATTCAATTTTCATGCACATAAGGTTAAGGTTACTGACGATCATTTCCCAAAGCATACTACTGGAACGGTGAGTTAAAAATATGTTTTCTGACTGCCATTGGTTTCAGTTCATTCTGGTACGCTTTTAAAATCAACTTGTTGATACTTGAAATATTCTTGGGATAGGTAATCCATCATCATGAACAATACGTATGCTCAGGTTTTTATGAAGTTTCATAATTTTAATGTTTAAGCACAATAAAAAGCGCGGAGTGACCATATGTCTCCACTGGGAAATATAGTTCCAAAAGAAGACCTGCGTTTATAGAAAAATTTAAACGACCGTGACTTCATAAGGCTGAATAACTATTAGCAGGCGAAACATCAGTTTTTAAGGTGGGTGTATCGCTTGAATATTTGATTTTGAAAGATTAAGAGATTTTGCAAAATATCAGGAAAGCTGAAATATGGTTTTATCTTTTGGGAAATGGTTGTCAGTAATGTAACATGTATGAAAATTGAATATATTAGGCTCTAACATGCAAAATGGGTGGTATGGTCCTTTAAAGGTGAATTTAAAAATTAAAAAAAATTTGTCATAATGACGTTAACATATTAGTGTAATTACTGTAAATAAGAAAGGCCAGAACTGATAAGCTCTGAACTGCATTTTACACAGATCCACCAATGTTAACATAAGTAATAAAACTAAAATGACCAGTTACAATAAATTCACAGCAGCATTCTCCACTGTATGTTCACAAAGCAAGCGGTGTCTGCAGCTCTTTGATTATGGGCAGGTTTGAAACACAGATAAAACGTGAACTCCTTTCAGCTGTAGGAGCAAAACATGTTTCTGTACTTTTGCTTCTTCCAATATGATTTAAAAGCAGCACGAACATAAAGTCCCCATTTACACTGCGCATTAAAATGTGATCTGCACCCAGATACTTTATCCGGAACACATTTTATGCAATATAATCTGCCAGACCACATAAGGATGTGATCTGATTTGCAATATGATCTTACAGTATCTCAGTCACAAGTTGCAGTTGAAAGGTGATCCCTACCACTGGGACATATTTGGGAGATCAAATCTGCTCACATGTTTAAAGGATTTTCATCCTCCTTGTCTTATTAATAAAGTTATTTTGACTTGAGAGTCATGTCATAAGTGGTACCCACTTATGGTAACCGCTGCACCTGGAACATAAATAGAGACAGCCTACACAGAGGTAGTTATTGTGAACAAATGGATGATGCTTGAGTATGGTGCAAGGAGGAAACACAGGTGTAATATAGGAAGATAGCGCTGTTCAAACAAAATTAGAAAGCTGTTATGGAAATAGGCCTATTGATGAAGATGTTGCCAAAGAGTTGGCAGGACAGGGGTATGGGAGAGGAGTTGGCTTTGATGCAGGCGAAAAATAAACACTCAAAAAAGGCCGACAAAAGGGCAAAGAATAACAATAGCAGCAGTGGGCAGGTGAGAATGCTTTTTAATGCAAAGTATACGTGCAAGTCCTGACATGTCAATATCCAGACAGCATATCAGATGCAGAGATCACATTTTAATGTATGGTGTAAATGGGCCTTAACTTCTCACATAAATGCCACGCTAGCCCGATCGGCTTCCTCCAGCACAAAACGGGTGCAACGCTGTGTTGGTTTCCTTCCTGTCCATGTTTTGCGGGTAGTGGCTCTTCTTCTCTGCAGATGCTTCCACTCACTCACTGTCACTCTGAGTCAGAAAACCAGAGAGTCTGATTGCCCGGGACCCTGCTGTTGTCCGTCTGCAATAACAGGAGATGAAAGGACTGTGGTCCACTCTAAGGCATTTGTAAAAATTGCCTGCCAATGTCAGTGGTTGTTGTTGTTGTTGTTCCAATACAGATTGCGGGTTGATTATTTGAGGAATAGCATGCAAAGAGTCCTTGAGTCAGTTTAGCATTTTTATTGATTTTTCCATTCATGTTCCTAATGGAGAGCAGGGTAATACCAGGTCAAATTTCATTAAGCACATGAATAAATATTCATTTTGTCTGGAAATGTCACTTCATCCAAAGTTTGCATTGCTGTCCTGTCAAACAAGCCAGACTGTAATTTGTGCAGTGCATTTTGTTCATTTTTAGTGCAACAGAGGTGCTGTAGAGCATTATGTAGAGCTATCTAAACTGTCCATGGGTAGCAGGACAATGAGTTTATTCTTTGGGGTGTTGCAAGAGACAGGAAGTGGCTGTAGCAATCCAAATTAAATATTCATTTTGTCATTGTGTGGTTATTGCTGGATGCAGCACTTGGCCCATTGCCTCCTGGAGGTGGGGTGCATTTGCATTGTCATTTAGCACAGTTAGACTCTAATGTATCATGACACGTTTGGGTCATGGTGATGACAACAAGGAGACATTGTCCTCACTTAATTTTCCCTTAGAAAAAAGTTTGCTTTGGAGGATATGAGTCATTTAATTTTCTTTGTAGGTTTATTCCTAGTTATATGTTTGGTGCTGAGTTGGAATCAAGTAATGACAAGAAAAATACACTCTGTTGAATATTGAGGCTGTAATGTAAGTAGTGAATTGTCTGGGATTGTTTTTTTTAAACAGTGATTAATAAATGGGATGTCTGTGATGAATATTAAGTGGTTAGCACTTGTTGGGTTTGTTTGTACATATTTTCCCTGAGGGATTCAACACAGCAACATAATGTCTTTCATCAAAAATATAAACAGAATCCTCTTTTTCTTTCCTTTCTCATTTAAAAAAAATAATCAGCATGAATAGCAGTAATGGCTAAAAAGACAAAGAAATNCTTTCCTTTCTCATTTAAAAAAAATAATCAGCATGAATAGCAGTAATGGCTAAAAAGACAAAGAAATATCCACAGAAATTCTAAAGGTATCAGCAGAACACTGAAAGAAAAAAAGCATAGATAGTGACTGTACACACAGATGCCAAAATGATCAGACTGTAGACATTGCTGCCTACACTTTGACAACTGATACAACACATTAACAAGCATTGTATCATTTAGCGATGTAAATACATACACATTTTAACATAGATCTAAATATCACTTATGTCTACTTATAACATGGCCTGATGGTACTGTTCTGTTTAGTAGGTAAGGGAAACT
This sequence comes from Lucifuga dentata, assembly GCA_014773175.1. Taxonomy (NCBI): domain Eukaryota; kingdom Metazoa; phylum Chordata; class Actinopteri; order Ophidiiformes; family Bythitidae; genus Lucifuga; species Lucifuga dentata. The sequence goes on from VXCM01001082.1 coordinate 15,806, forward strand.
GAAGCACACAACCCCAAAGTTTTTACCAAATTTGGGGTTAACCTCACATCGTTTAGCTGCTGGCACAGAAAATTCAGGGACTGTTTGTTTCCAGAGGAGCCCCAGGCTTTTACTTTACAGCAAACTCAACTTCATACTGTGAATTCACTGTTATTGTCACTATTACAGCAGTTATGCTAAACTTGGCTCTGCTCCGATCACCAACATCAACCTGCTCCACACACTGCCACACATGTTTCTATCTCTCTTCCATTTGCTCTCACACACACACACACACACACACACACACACACACACACACATATAGAGGTCTGTTAAAGGAGCCATGCTACCCTCACAATGATGGGCTAAAAACATCTTCTGGATCCAGAATATCATCCAGATCACCTCCGAAATTCAATGACTTCTTCATCTCGTCATTGTCTATCTGTTCTCCAAATTCTATCTAAATACATTCATAACTTTTCAAGATCTCTTGCTAAAAACAAACCAAAAAACAAACAAACAAATACTGATGTTCAGCCTCCTTCGTGAAGTTTTCCCCTATTAGACTACCAATAGGTGAAATTTAGTTCAGATCTAGAAAAAGATCCAGTTCTGGTCTAAAATATACTGTATGCTTAGATGGGGGCAAATTAATGGAATTGCTGTAAAGTTAAAAAAAAAGGACAGAAAAAAGCAACAACCACTAATGTGTTGATAATGCTGATTCAGTAGCATACAAATGGTTTTGATGTACTTAGTTACAGAGATTGATCCAGGAAAAAAACATTATGTTCATTTTATAGTTGCTTCTTTCTGTTTATGCCTGAAAGTAACCTACTGGAACAAGTCAAATTGTGTCTGGTTGTATGGCCTTGGTAGCGTTATGTATTCTAACGAGTTCCCTTCTAGTTGCACCTGTGCATATTACTGTGAATTCTGGCATTGTTGCAAGAAATCCTACGCACTTTCAAAATCTTCACTAGGGAAAATGTGGTTATTTTTATTCTTTAAATCCAGTGGAGAAGCATTTAAATCCTTAATATTCATTCCAAACACATCCCTACTTCAAAACATTTTTAAAATGACTGTTCTAATTCATAGTGAATTAGAACAGTCGACTGATAAAGTCGACGTTGCTTTGAATTTGCCACGTTACGGTTAATCAAAGTTTAAACTCCAGTGTTAAAGTGGTCCTTTGGTCACAGCGGAGACTGGAGATGTAGTTTTGTTTACTGCATTGATCTTTAAACCTCCTTTTCAAAACACATCAGAGCTGCCGCTCCTCTTTAGAGTGGATCAGAGGGGTCTTTGGTTCACAGTTCAAAGAGTCGTGTGGCTCCCTGGTTCATGTTAATTTATGTATCCGTCTCTTTGCATATGACTGGATTGGCTGTGCTTAAGCTTCTCTCGACAGGCGGTCCTGTTTCAAGCTCTTCAGGAAAGACTCTGATTTAATACCACCAGAAAGGATACAATGGGGAGTGGCCACGGAGTAGTGTTTGGGTTAGGTGTGGGAGTTATGCTAATGCACTGGTAGAATGCTGATAGGAAACACCTCCAACCAAATGCATTTCACTTAAAAAAAAAAAAAGAACTCTTTCTCTTATTTCAAAATCCTGTTGGTACGTATTGTTTTGTTTGTCAGCCCTTTCTCCTAAGCCTGTAGCTATTCAGAAGTAGCGGCTCATTCAAAGGTGACATGAAGGGCAAAAGCAGGAAGTGATGTGATGTCCATGTATAGTGCAGTAAAAAGTAAGCTTGTAATGGTTGAGGTGGTGAATGGATGTATAAATCATTTTCCATGAACATCAACACCCTTGATTTGCATCCTGTCTCGTACTGGTAGTCAACTTTTAGTTTTTAATATGAAACCATCAAAGACATTATTGTCTTTCAGTAACCATAACCAAATAGTTTTGCATGCCTAACCTTAAAGGACCATACCATACTGACGATTGTGCATGTTTGAGCCTAATATGTTCAATTTTCATACACGTAATGTTACTGACAATCATTTCCCAAAGTATACTACTGGAATGGAGAATTAAAAATGTTTTTCCTACCTTCCAGATCGCCATTGGTTTCAGTTCATTCTGGTACGCTATTAAAATCAACTTGTTGATACTTAAACATTCTTGGGATAGGTAATCCATCACCACAAACAAGACATGTATTCAGGTTTTTTTTTTTCAAAGTTACGTAATTTTAGTGTTTAAGTGCATAAAAAGCAGAGTGAATGTATGTCTCCACCGGGGAATATAGTCCCAAAAGAAGACCTGCATTTATTGAAAAATTTAAACGACCGTGACTTCATAAGTCTGCGTAACTATCAGCAGGAGAAACATGGATTTTTAAGGTGGGTGTATCATTTGAATATTTGATTTTGAATGATTAAGAGATTTTACAAAATATCAGGAAAGCTGAAATACAGTTTTATCCTTTGGGAAATGATTGTTNGATTAAGAGATTTTACAAAATATCAGGAAAGCTGAAATACAGTTTTATCCTTTGGGAAATGATTGTTAGTAATGGAACATGTATGAAAATTGAATATATTAGGCTCAAACATACACAATCACTGGTATGGTCCTTTAAGTGTATTATACATATATGTTATTTGTATGTGTTGCCTTGGGTTGCAGTTATATTTTGATAAGTCTGATTATTGTTATATGCTCAGTATGCGCTGCACATGTCTTGTGCATTCAAATTTGGCATTCTGCTGCCATAGTTTTGCTTTGTGTGTGGGGTCAAAATGATGATGTAACTAAGAAAGCATGTCACTTCCATCGCTCATGCACATAGTTAATTCATCCTGTTTTGATTTTTCAAGGACAGGTATTGCCTTTCTTGGCACTTGAGAGATTTTTTTGCCAAATATGATCTTACGCACACAAAAACTTGTTAGTTTTCCCCTTTGATTTCAGGTTGTAGGCCTACACAATTTGCATTTCCAGAGCACTGAATCATGAATATCCTTACATGACAGAAGCACAATCTGTTTTCTCTGGAAGCATCAGGCACATTGACAATAATGGCGTATTCAGCAGCATGGAGGAGACTGTGGCTTTCTGCTGATTTCTGCTGTTCTGACTGCTGTGCTCTTTGTTCCCTCCATGTCTCACTAATTGGTTCCCATTATCACAAATGCATTAAAAACCAAGTTTGCCTATCAACACTTTACATGCTATTGTTGCACTACTGGCTGCACCACAACTGTCTCGGTTGAGTTGCATGAGAAAGAGGTGGGTTTTTTTGGGGAGTACAACCAATTTAAAGGAACGCTCCAGCGTTTTAGGTCAAGGTCAACTTTATTGGTCTCCAAGGAAGAATTTGGCTTAGGCATCAAGGTTGCTGTTCCATACACGCTCACATCTATTCTACATTCAAACCTCAAGGACAACTATACACACATCATCCTAAAATTAAAGTGCCATGTCCTATAATACATTGCTAGGATACAAATACTACAGTATTACTGATAAAAAGATTTAAAAAAAAAAAAAAAGACCAATATAAAATATCCATATGTGTGCAGGCTGTTGCGTAAGCCATGCAGAATATGAATTATCATCATGCTAAGACACAATCCTAATATCTATAATTACAAATAATACAACATCAGCTAACTTCCAACATAATAATAATAATACTAAGAATATAAAAAAGATGATGATAAAAATAACCATGGGGCCTGTAGAAGTAGGATAGACATAATGAGGGATAATAAACCTGCATTATATTAGTGGTATTAATTAATCCTTAATTTTGTTCAGTAATTTTATTGAAAGTGGCACCAGAGAAAAATTATTTATTTGCAGTCAATTTGGTCATTATACTGTAATGTCATTGCATCATACAGTATTACACATTTCTCACGCTATTATGTTTCTGTGGGTTTCAGACTTTGTGACTGTCATGTTTACTTAGGTTTACAAGTGAAAAGTGCATGTCGAGATTTACACAGACTTTCACTTGGTAATTCCTCCTGCAGACGATATGATAAAGCAATTCTTAAAGGTTCATTGCATGCACACTATGGAAGATAGCTATAATAAAATTTCAGTTGTCATCTGTATCATATTAAACAAATGCTATAAAGTTTCATGCATGATACATCGGATTGTCTGATGAATGTTTGGTGAATCGTAATGCTATAAGCAGGAACACTATGCAGAAACATGTCATCAGCTTGATCATGATAAATTGACTGTAGGTTGATGATGTGAGGAAACACGCCATGGCAAACCATCCAGTGTTTTCCTCTATGCTTTGCTTTAGGAAGACTTACAGAACTGAAGGCATCAAATCTATGAAGGCTTTGCTGGATAAACAAAATGTAACCCCCCAAAACTGCATGTCAGGCTGCTGTTTTAAGTAAATGAGCGATGTTTCATTAGATAATGCCTACATGAATATGGACTGCACTGCTTTTCCCATTTCAATGCAGCAGAAAACTTCTTGATAGATTGAAGGAGGTACAACAACAGTCAGTAACAACAAGAGGCTCTCAAGGCTAATTGGTGAGCAAAGAGCACAAAGCTGCTGACCCGAGTGTTTGCCTGGCCTGTGTCACAAGTGTTTTGGTCTTGTTGTTTTGGACTATGCAGGCAGAAATATGTCATAAGCTTGTCATCCGTATGCACGATTTTATAGACATGGCTTTTAGCAGCTGTCAAACTGTGAGGCTGTTTGTGGTTGCATGAATACCAAATTAGCTATCGGTGTAAACACGTCTGATAGTAGGACCACCGTTTTGAATTGACAGCCAAAATTTTCATCACAATACTCTCATGATTGTTAACTTTTATCTGAGACAGCTCAAAGTGACTCAGTCTGTAGAGACCTTTAGTTAAAGGAGATAAATTATATTTGGTGAAATGGGGGAAATTGTTGAGAGTGGGCAAGTTTTAGAAAAGCTGTCTGGTTTATGGTTTTCTTCAAGCAAACTGCAGTTCCCTGGCGTTCGCACAAAATGAAATAATGAGATTGACTGAATGGCCGCATTAACCCCAAGAAAATATCAAAACAAAATTGCTCAGGAACCAACATTAAATTAATGAGAGTAAAGTTTTAATTAGTTCCCATGTTTGAAAAACAGTGTTCATGGTGGAAATGATTTTGCTAACGTGTGCTGGTACTCTGCAATTGATCCATAATTTGGAAAGTTAAAAAAAAAAAAACCTGCAATGGTGATTCCTCCCCCTGTCTGCTGTTTACTCTGTTTCATGCTGATTTAGCTGATATATGTTTAGCCATTCCTTTCATCAGTTCTCGTTCTTGTTCTCCCCCCCCCCCCCCCNATGTTTACTCTCTCCTCTTTCTCCCTCCTTGGCCTAGATGCTTTGTTAGCTATAGTCTGAAATTCAGAATTCCAAGCAGCTGTTGAATATGTATGAAGATTTAGACAGCCTGTGTAGAGGAGACTGCAGGGCCTGCTACAGTATCTGTGTTTGGTTATGGTGATATTATCAACCCTCAGGGATCCTCGCAAGACCGGCTCAACCCAGTTTTCACTTAGAGTTTCCAACACTTGCATGTTGTCAGTGATCATCACTGTTCTTTCCTCTGTGTCACTCAGGGTGACAATGTATTACCTATTGACATTGTCCCACTGCAGCATTGCATTGAAAAGTGGTTTACTACACAAAAGTTAATGGATGACATCTTTTGGTAAAAAATAATGTCTGCAATCATTGTTGAACCATATACTTTAAAGAGTGATTTTCTCATCCATAAACTTTTAAAGATGAATATCAGCTGTTCTGGTTCTATAGATCAGGATGATTCTGCTGTGATTTAAATAAAAGATTGGTTTGCAGTATGATTCATTGGGGCATGGATGTTATAAATGGAAGGCGGTGGTGATGATAGGCAAGAAGGCATGTAGATGATGTGCTTATGCAACTGTGTTTGAAGAAAGTTTAGATTTGAATAAGGCTTTATTTGTTGAGTGCAATAAAGGTAAAGCAATTTGTCTTGGTGGCATTAATTGAGAGACATTTGGTAGTAGAAGATTGTTCTTCAGATTATTATTATAAAGTCATTTACATCCATTTGTCAAGTGAATTTTATGGATTTAGTGAAAGATATACCTGACCAGGGACCAGATGCATTAAAGTATAGATTCAATACTTAAAGCACGTAAAGTGCAAATATGAATATGCAACTTTTGCAGCTGATATATACCCATGTGTACACTCTGTTCTGTACTATACTTGTCAGTAATTATGAAATTAGGCACACATTCCCTCAGTTAGCCATTAATGGATGTCAAGAAACCCCTTTTTGGACATAAACTAGACCTGTTCTCACTCTTATCTAGTCATAGCAATTTAAGGCAACTGGACTTGTTGTTTAGTCTTGAACATGTTTCAACACTCAATCAAGTACCTCAGTTCATCAGTTTGAACTGGTGGGCACTAAATCAGTAGTTATCCTCTGAGAGCCATTCGTACCTTGGGCCAAGTGGTTTATTGAGTCGTGGCAGTCGTGAGAATTATCTGGGGAATCACGAGGGTCCTAACATCAACATATTTAATAAAACTACTTAAGCTGTACTTTACAATGTTAAATAAATATGTGTAATAAATAATACATATATTATATAATAAAATATAATACTTTATATTTATAATAATATCACATTTCAGAAATTAGTAATATCAAATACCCAAAATAAGGTATATATATGTGCTTATAGAAATCTTGTTAATCACCAGGCCAATGAAAGGCTCACACATCAGGCTACCACAACATCCACTCATGGTGCATGAATTTGATTGGATCAGTAATATTTGGGAAAACAAAGATAAATTAGTCTGTCAGATGTTTTTGTTTTGTCATGTTACTGTCGTCTTTCGCTGAGAAAGAATTTAGTTTTAGCTATAATCTTTTCAAGGTATTTTTATCTGCCATTGTTATTGTCATATGCTTGAAAAAGGGGCTATTGACAAATATTTTTTTCATAGTCTTTGTTGACTAAATTGGCACTAAATTAGGTGCAGGCTGCTTCTTGAATTAAGGAGATTTAGCTGGAAAGCTACTCATATTACCAGAAACTGTCTTAACTTTATTGTTTTTCAATATGCTCAACATTTTCAACTTAATATTCTGTACGCCCTGATGTTTAAACCTTCCACCTGCTGACAGGATTTCATCTGTTACTCATCAAATTGTAGCATGTTGCTGGTTATTGATGAGGTAATCTGCATGTCCCATGCCTGCTCCGTTTGACCTTTACTAATATTGATTTTTGTAGGAGAGAATTTATGAAGCACAGTAGCTCTGTATAGTATGAGTTTCCTTGGTGATGATATCATTCTAAACATAAAAAAGAACAACAACAACAACAACAACAACAACAACACAAATGCAGATAATTGTTAAACAATTTCAGAAAGCATTAACTAGCTGAAGGAATTATTAAATTCATGTTTTATATCATGTGGCAAAAAACACAAAATTACACTAATGTCTTTTTTCCCCAGCAACAATGTGCATTAGCGTTTAGCAAATATACACAACCAATTTTGCAAACACAACCACTGACACGTCAATTTGATGAAACAAGGACACAAACACAAGCATATAGAGTGTATAATTCAGTGTTTTTAATAGATGCGTAAACAGAGAGAGGAAACTGACATTTTGGGCACTTTTGCAGCAGCAGCAATTTCCCAGCAGCCTGGTTGGTCCCTGTTGCAGTCTGTCATATTACAGTTTAACATATTTGTCAGATAAAGAAAGAAACTAATTTCCGTGATCCCTTCTTAATTACTTCTCATGCATCAGTAAGCCAGTGATGTCTCCTCATATTTGCACCAGATCAGTTCTTCACACTGAGATGGAGAGTTTATATACTGTACTCTGTCTGTGAGAGTGATGTGCACACACTGTCCATCGATCATCATGCTGTCTTTTTCATAGGCTTGGGAATTAATGGGATGGAAATATTAGTCATTTCTTCTGCTGACGAAAAATAATCTACACTACTGAAATGAGACTGAATCATCATGGTGCCTTGCTGATAATTGAAGAGACCGCAAGGTGCTTTTCCAATAAGCCCTTTGTGTGATTTATACTGAATGGAAATACAATCAACAGAAAAGTTATTTTGCCTCATGAAGGTCCCTCTCATTAAATTGTAATGGAAAATCATAAACATGACCTCCACAGAAATCTATCTTCAAGCCATGTGCTCATAACACGTAAGGTTGCAGGTAATTAAAATGCTTCCAAACATGTTGACAAAAAGAAAAATGCCGCAAAGCTTCTTGCATAAGCAGAAAGTGCACTGCTGAGATGTGTGCCCTTTCTGTTTAGTTCATTCTAATGCAGCAATGTATACAAACTTTAATTATGAGCCTGTCTCAGAGGGAAAGTGAAGAAGTGGTATAAATAGAAATAATCCAGAGAGATCAATTGTTAGCCCGCCCTTTAAAATACCCCTGGTGAATGGAGAGATGGGTGAAACAGTCAGCTCATTGCTTAATGATTAAACAAGTTAGAAACAGCCTGAAATTATTCTGATGGGAAGCGATTACCTGATTAGGCACATCTAATTGCAGCGACATAGAATAGATTCTGCTCTCATTTAGACTGAATTCTTTCTTATTTACCATCCCAGCCTGGGTTTGAATCTCAGTGCACCAAACTTATGGTATAAGTTAAGTAAATCCATCTATGATTATGGCTGAGTCCATAATCATTTAAAGCATGTGATTAAAGCATTTTTGCTTTAATCACAATACAGACAAAATGCATGTAAGTGTGACTGTGACTCTCACCACTGGTGGAAATAGATTTGTTGGATGCAGTGATAAGTTTTCTCTATTACATCTGATGCGACTTTGGTCCAATGCATAAATACTAAGACTGTAGCTGATCAAAAGCATTTAACGAGAAAATTGTGATCATTAATTTGTTTTATTCGCTTTAATCAAGGCATTTTAGTGAGGAATCAGTGGCTCCTTTTTATTGCAGTGCTCACTCATTGTTTTTATCAGTTGCATTTTCTTGAGAAATTACCACCTTTCAACTACTAAAAACCCACTGATGGAAACTACAAAAGCTTTTGGAGTTGTAGGGAATAAAAATGAGATATAACATTAGGGGCTGTGAAAAAGGAAATCAGTGGAGTGAAAAGACCCTGAGCTTAATGAGGAGAAACACTGACATATCATCCACATAATTGCAATATATATATCTGCTTTTTACATCTGTTTCCCAGAGTGCATTTCACAGCTCTGGTATTTCCTTACAATATCTTAGCCTGTCAACTTTGTTTTATATTCATATTCAGCTTTCACAACATGGTCACGGGTAGACAGGTACAAGCAGAGAACTATGTGCAACACTATGTGTAATTCATGTATTTGTCATGTTACAGTAGCATCCATGGACTGATGGGGCTGTTCTGTCTCTGCAGCTTTGCAGGCTGTGTTGTCAGTCTACTGATGTAACATGGAAAGCAATAAACATGCAAGAAGCCATTTTTCCCCCAAAGCCTGTGAAACAGCCAGATTAGTGTCTTCTAATATGGAATCTTGAATAAAGCAAGATTGGATCTCAGTGTTTTTTTTTGTTTTTTTTTTTTNTTTTTTTTTTTTTTTTTTTTTTTGTTTGTGGTCGTGTTTTTAGCGGGAGTTTGAGAACCGACTGCATGTCCTACTTTTGTGACAGTGTTCTGTCATCTGTCTCGGGGTTTGCTCCTTGCATTGTCTACTGATCAGCGATCCCCTGGCTGCTTCCAAGTGGTTTTGGCTCATACACAGAAAGCTCAATAAGCTCCCAGTGTGCTGCATGAGTCTGTACAGGCTGGGATTGTAGAAAATGAGGAAAAGTATTGTGAAAAGCCCCTCCAGTGAATCCAACTTGTAATTGTCTGAGGTTTCAAATTTGAGAGTTGCAGAAATGAGTCACCAAAACCGTGTTTGTTCATGTTAGACTGTCAGCAGCAGAGAATTGAGTTTGTTTCTGTGCTAACAAATAGAACTCCTGCTTTGATTTATGCTCTGATTGCAATTGCTTATGTGGATATGAGGGTTTTTTTTTTTCCAGCATTGGACATGCTGGAAGGTATCAATGTGACAAATACAAAATGACAGGGGAAATTATATGAAATGAGAGATGCTGGGCCAATCTATATGGTCTGTCTCAGCACTCATGGTGGGGAGACTGCAGGTTGTGCTGATGGATAGTTTTATTCCAAATGGAGCTCAGCAGGAGCAGACATGCTCCTACCTACATAGTCACCTCCATTAGTCCTCCACATTTTTGTCATTGAATGTATTAAGGCTTGTATATTGGTGCTGTAGTGGAAAAATTTGCAGAACAACTTAATCACCAATACACAGAAGCCCGGTAAGTGGTGGTAAAAAAAAACAAACAAACAAAAAAAAAACAAAAACCAAAACAACAACAACTAGATAGTAGGGGGGTAATTCATAAAAAAAACCCAACATGGTAACTACAAAGCATCCAGCTAAAGAAACAGTGTGATAACTGAAGCTCATTTGTAAAGCTTCCTTTCATTAATTAGTGCATTGCCAACATGTTGTCGTAAGAAGTATCTCAGGTAAAAGCCAATGAAGATCAGCATGTTAATGAGCTGCCTCATATTTAAGAGCCATACTGCTTCCTCTGCTGTCAAAGTGAAATGGACACATTAAATTGGCAAAGCAAACTCTCTGTTTTGGAGCTGTGCATTTTAAGAGATTGACATTAAAATAAGAGAGCCAGACACTACCTGGAGTCTCAGTTCATGGGGACAGAGGGTAGTGTGTGTTTGTGAGAAAGAGACAGCACAGACATTGACCCTTGAGTGGAACACAAAAAGGAAAAATAACCCCAAAAGAACTACACAAACATTTTTCAGCTGTACTCGCAGCTTTTGGGTTAACGTTCAAAGAAATGATGAATACAGGAAACTTGATACTTGGTCCCTTGTCCTCAAAGCTTTCCATGTTGAAAAGGTCTGCCAATGTTTCTCAGTACAGGTTTGTATCTTTTGTGTGCTTTTTTCAGTTTGTAGTCTGAACAGTTTAATCTCTCCTGCTGTGTCTGCTGGTAAGGTGGAACAGTACATGTATGAGTCTTAAAGGGCCTTTTTTGTTCTGACCTCAGCCTCAAAGGAGTTCAGAGACTTGTAACTTTGCCAGAGCTTCTGTTCTTCTCGGTAAGTAAACTGATGAAGCAGTAGATAAAGTACAAATTTATTGTATACTGCTTTGATACTTTTCAGTGTGTTGAAATTGATGAAAAACTTTTAAATTTGCATAATGATAAAGGAGAAAAATCAACTAAATATTTAATGTCTAAACTAAACTGGTGTCTGTAGCTTTATCTTCTTTTCTTTTCAGCTTTCCCTTCAGGGGTCACCACAGCGAATCATCTGCCTCCATCTAACCCTATCCTCTGCCTCCTCTTCTCTCACACCAACTAACTTCATGTCCTCTTTCACTACATCCATAAATCTCCTCTTTGGTCTTCCTCTAGGCCTCCTGCCTGGCAGTTCCAACCTCAGCATCCTTCTACCGATATGTTCACTATCCCTCCTCTGTACATGTCCAAACCATCTCAGTCTGGCCTCTCTGACTTTATCTCCAAAACATCTAACATGCGCTGTCCCTCTGATGTACTCGTTCCTGATCCTATCCATCCTCGTCACTCCCAAAGAGAACCTCAGCATTTTAGTCTCTGCTACCTCTAGCTCTGCCTCCTGTCTTTTCCTCAGTGCCACTGTCTCTAAGCCATACAACATCGCTGGTCTCACCACCGTTTTGTACACCTTTCCTTTCATTCTTGAAATGTCTATAAAAGTGTAATTTTTAAACCCAAAGGAGAAATGTGTGTAATTGTCTTTAAATATTCAAGATAATTCCATGGAAGTTTTTTTCAGTTCACACAACCCAGTGAATACTACTTCTTAAATCTATGGTCACAACATCAGTTTGTGTTTGTCTCAATTTTTGAAATTGTAGAAGGCACAATGAGCAAATGAAGACTGGGGACAGAAGAAAATGAATTACTCAAGTTGTTTTTAGCTGAAAGTTAATATTTCAGCCTCCATAGTTGTGCCCAGTTTTGAATGTCAAATAGTAGAATTTCAGCATTTGTTAAAGTATGAGTAGGATTATGAAGGATGGAAAACTCCCACATGAATGAGATGAGCTTTCCAAACATGTTTTTTGTATTGCCAAATGAAACAGCCATGGAAACAACCACCATAACAAAATAATTTCTGTGCACATATGGCAAGATTTTAGCAAAATTAAAGCCCTTAATTGTCTGATATCTGAAAACAGTGTTAGTTATGTGTAGTTCTGTTTTGTAGTTTTCATTGTTTGCAGCACAACAAACTCACAAACGTAGTGGGACAGACCGAGAGATGTATGAGTATACAGATATGTCATCAAAACAGCTCAAGTGGAGGGTTACAGCTACATTTGTAGGTGTTGATGTCTCTGCTAGTAGCTGACTTTTACACAGTACGGTCCATTAATATTGTGTTGCTACTTAGAATGAAAAGGAATGAGCAGCATCTTTAATAATTGAGTTCTTAAAGTGACACTGACCTTTGGTAGAATCTTGATATAATCTAGCTGATCATCTTCAGCATTTGCTCCTGTACTAGTTGAATGGGAAATGGGATTTTCTTTTTTTTTGTTTCAACATTTTATGTCATTAAATGGCAAAACAGGTCTCAAAATCACAATTACGCCACCTATATGAACAGCATCAAAGCTGATTCTGTCATTAAATAAAAAAGAAATTCCTGTTATTTCCTTTTTTTTTTTTTTTTTTTNTTTTTTTTTTTTTTTTTTGGCTTTTTATTTGTTAACAGGGAAGAAAAATTAAATTTCAAACGGTCAATATTTTCCTCTCTTCTCTTCTCTCTGGGGCTGAATTTGTTACATCTCAACTTCAGCAGTGAACATGTTAATACAAAATGAATAGACCTGGCCATGTTTCCACATATAAGTAGCATAACTAATGTTTTTATGTAGTGGCATAATATTTTATGTTTATGTTCACTTATTAGCTAAACTGAGTTGTACCTTGATGGAAATGAATTGAGAAAAAAAAAAACTCTATTCTTGTTTCCCACTCATTGAGCACAGAAGCAACTGATGATGATATTCAATAATATTTGATCTTATGTCTTCACCAGGAAGCTGTACAACCTAATATGCAACAAAAGTTCAGCAATGCTTGCAGGGTCTTGAAAGATCACATCCATGGATAATTTATAGGAACGTAACCCTTAATTTTATGCTTCAGCTTGCAACACCCACATATTCATATGTAATAAGCCCAAGGCAAAGCAAAGCAAAACAAGCACAATTAAAGCCTTTCATCGCTATGTCAACAATAGATCCATGTGTATCAACAACAATATTCCAATGTCTGTAATTAAGTTTGTGCTTGTTAAAATTTTTAGCAGATCTGGCATTTAAATCTGCATCTATAAAACCTTACATAAAGTGGATATATTGTGGTTCATTCACTCTTCTGAGTGAATTAGTTGAGCTATAAAATAATAATAAAAAAAAATCATTGACAAAATAGAGGATCATTTGTAAATTTGAATAGAAATTGAACTGATTTTGTATACTACATGCATTTCAAATTTGTACTTTACTTCCTTAAAGAAGAGTCGATGCTCAGGTTGAAATTTTCCTGTCAGGAAACCAGACAGGGAGGACAAATATTCCTGCTGTCTTGCTCTCCTCTGTTGACCGGGCAGGATGAGTCTGCTTGTCATGTCCTTGTGAAGAGGATCCGCTGGCTGTCCTTATTCCTGATGGACTAACATACTGGACACCTGTCCGCACTGTAACATGCCTCATTAGACACTGTCTTGAAACTATAAACTCTTCCTCATCTTTCTCTACCCTCTTCTTCACCCAGCTCTCTCTCTCTCTCTCTCTCTCTCTCTCTCTCTCTCTCTCTGAATCTTTTACTGTAACCTGCGATCCTACTCTCCTTTTTTTCCAACACATTTCTCAGCATCTGAAGGTCTTCTCGTAAAGCAGAATCGCTTCTGGCTAAACTGGTATGTCCTTCCAAATTTCCCCTTGTCCCGGTCATGGCTGTGCTAACAGATCCTGGTGAATTGATGGGCCAGTAGTAAGAAGACTCCAACCTGCCACCCTCAGTGAGCTAAGCTCTAATTATCCTTGGAATCTAGTCAGGGAGTGGCAGCGTGAACTTTTGACGGTTTCTTTAGCTTTTAATGGGACTTCTCTCTGGCAGGTTGCCACAGACTTAAACCAACTTTGAAACAGCAAAGTCTCGAAAAGGATAGAAAATGCAAAATGCCATGCTGTGAAAGCAAAATATATCCTGTGGCTGTTTCCATACTCAATGCTTTTGTTCCTTAATGGATAGAGCATACCTGATTAATTCAACCCAGGCCATTGTCTCTTGGCCTTTTGGTCTAAGGGACATTTAAAAAGGTGTTGTTTTTTTTTTTNAAAGGTGTTTTTTTTTTTGTTTTTTTGTTTTTAAACACAGCACCAATAAGGAGCTGACTCATACCAGTATTATCGACATTGAGAACATGAGTTTTTGAATACCGGATCCTCCTAAGGTCACTTCCTAAGATCTCTTGCTGTGAATTCTTTATGCGGTACTGCTGCTATTTGAATTTCCTCTTGCTACTTTGGCATTTAAATAGCATGCTGAGGTGATTCAACCATTGTGAAGTTTGAGCAATTTTTAACAATGAGGTAGGTGGTGGTTGAAGCATCTGATTAGTACCTCTCTGGAACACTTCCCCGTGAGGGTATTTTAGGCATATCTGACATGCCAGAAATAGCCTCATGGAGCTGAAGGAATTATATTTCCCAGGAGGCCTTGAAACATTTTAGAATTCCCTAAGAAGAGCTGGAAAGGGAGCCTGAGCACTTCTGCCTCGTCTGCTGCTATGGTGACATGAAGCCAAATGAGCAGCCAATGGATAAATAGATGAATGGATTGGGGGGGGCTTGACATTTCATGCTAGGCTTGGAAGCAGTGCTGGTATTATCAATGTTAGNTGGATTGGGGGGGGCTTGACATTTCATGCTAGGCTTGGAAGCAGTGCTGGTATTATCAATGTTAGCTTTGCTAATGATTAGTATTTTAAAGAATAATCTGAACCATGAAGATGAATTAATCTATTCACAAAGGTTTACATTTGTTTTTTTGCACTTCAAGTGATGCGATTCACATTTGGAGCTTGTTCACAATAATTGAAAGAAAAATTAAAGTGGAGATAAAGTAAAAACAAGCATCCTCCACTTTAATTCTACTTTTCTAATAATCTGTTTTCTTTTCTTTATTGTACTCCAGAGTCGGAAACACGCCAATAAAGTGAGACTGTATTACATGCTACATCCCATGGATGGAGGCTGCCCTGCCAAGAAGCTCAGAACAGACAATGTGAGTACAAACCATGTGAGCTGTGGCGGTGTGAAATACACACTTTACAACCCATCCTGCTGCATATCTTTCCATACTTCCTCATGGATAGCATACACTCATACATTCACAGGAGTTAGTCTGATATAATAATGAACTTAGATTTTCACCCC